>PVKU01010156.1:0-54669 GCA_004027475.1 Anoura caudifer
GCACACCCCCTCCCACCCACATTCCCCCCTTTAGTTCATGCCCATGTGTCATAAGTTCTTTAGCTTCTACATTTCCCACACTATTCTTGCCCTCCCCCTGTCTATTTTCTACCTACCATCTATGCTACTTGTTCTATGTACCTCGTCCCCCTCTCTCCTCTTCCCACTCCCCTATTGCTAACCCTCCATGTGATCTCCATTTCTGTATTTCTGCTCCTGTTGTAGTGGTTTGCTTAGTTGACTTTTGTTTTAGGTCTGGTTGTTAATATCTGTGAGTTTGCTGTCTTTTTACTGTCCTATTTTTTATCTTCTTTTTCTTAGATAAGTCCCTTTAACATTTCATATAATAAGGGCTTGGTGATGATGAACTCCTTTAACTTGACTTTATCTGAGAAGCACTTTATCTTCCCTTCCATTCTAAATGACAGCTTTGCTGGATAGAGCAATCTTGGATGTAGGTCTTTGCCTTTCATGACTTGGAATATCTCTTTCCAGCCTCTTCTTGCCTGTAAGGTCTCTTTTGAGAAATCCGCTGACAGTCTGATTGGAACTCCTTTGTAGGTGACTGTCCCCTTATCCCTTGCTGCTTCTAGAATTCTCTCCTTCATTTTAATCTTGGCTAATGTAATTATGATGTGCCTTGGTGTGTTCCTCCTTGGGTCCAACTTCTTTGGGACTCTCTGGGCTTCCTGGACTTCCTGGAAGACTATTTCCTTTGCCAGATTGGGGAAGTTCTCCTTTATTATTTGTTCAAATAAGTTTTCCACTGGTTGCTCTTCTTCTTCCCCTTCTGATACCCCTATAATTCGGATGTTGGGACGTTTAAAGATGTCGTGGAGGTTCCTAAGCCTCTCCTCATTTTTTAGAATTCTTGTTTCTTCCTTGTTTTTTGTTTGGTTGTTTCTTTCTTCCTTCTGGTCCACTCCATTGATTTCAGTCCCAGTTTTCCTCCCATCTCTGTTGGTTCCCCATGCATCTTTCTTCATTTCACTTATTGTAGCCTTCATTTTTTCATCTAATTTGTGAGCAAAATCAACCAATTCTGTGAGCATCCTGATCACCAGGGCTTTGAACTGTGCATCTGATAGGTTGGCTCTCTCTTGGTCACTTAGATGAATTGGCTCTGGGGCTTTGATTTGTTCTCTGGTTTGAGCCATTTTCATTTCTGGGTTTTTTGGGGTTTTTTTGTTTTTGTTTTTGTTTTTTTTTTTGTCTAGTCGTGGCTGTTACGTAGTGAAGGGTGGAGCCTCAGGTGTTCCCCAGGGCGGGACAGCCCAGTCACTGGGTAGTGATGCTGTATGTGGGGGCCGGGTCCGAGAGAAGATAATGGCGCTTGGTTTACTCACTCTCGGATTCCGGTCCTTTTCACTGGTTCCCCTTTGCCTGGATTATCTGCTGTGAATGTGGGACCACCTGGTCAGCCAACTGCCTTGCTCGGCCTCACTGGTTCTGCACAGTTGCTGCCCCATGCCCGGGTTCTGCTAGTCACCGCCTGTGCACCTGGGGGCTGCCAGCAGCTGCTGCCTGCGTGCCCGGTCTGCACCTCCACTTTTTCCTGCCATGACTCCGCCCCTCTTACTGGTCTGGATGAATCGTTGTTGGACTTCCAAACAGTTTGATTTTCTGAGTTCTGATTGTTTTCTTGTTTCTAAATCTTTGTTGTCCTTAATTTTGGTTGTGAGAAGAGGCAGTGTGTCTGCCTACACCTCCATCTTGTCCAGAAGTCCGGGGATAATCATTATTAAATTATGAATTCAACATCTTTTTTTGGAAGAAAACTCAAATTTTCTTATGTTTTTGACAAATTTAGTCATTACAATAATGTTATTTATAATAAGCAGTCTCTTTAGATGTTTTCTTTCATTGAATTTATTGACATGACATTTGTTAATAAAATTATATAGGTTCTAGGTGTGCAATTCTATAATACATCATCTGCATATTGAATTGTATGTTCACCATCCCAAGTCCAGTCTCTTTCCATCACCATTTATTCCCCTTATACCTTCTTCTGCCTCCTTCCATCTCCTTTCCCTTTTTTATTTCCTTTATTCTTATCAAAATACCTAAAACATCTTTAGTTTTTACCAGCTTATTTATTAAATTTTATCACTTTTCTAGTAAAACTATTCTTATTTTCTTTAAAAAATGAGGCATTTTTAAGCATTTAAAATGCTTTGTCACAGGCAATGCTTAAATTACAGTACTAGGAAAATTACTTCTAACACACCCCAGATCTCTTTTTCTTTTCTTTATTTCTTTGGCCAAAGTAAAACCCAAGTCATATTTAACCCACTATTGTTTTTATTTGTATTTCAAGCCTATTGGAGTTCCTTAACATAAAATCTTCTTTAATAGTTATATTCCCATAAAGTCAGCCTAATGCACAGTTTAATGTGAGCCATAGTACAGGCTCAGAGCTTCCCTTTAATTGCCTCGCAGTGATTGCTGAAATTATGTCATAAATGTGGACATCATTTGAGTCAACAGTTGTCTAACTTCTAATTTAGGTCAGGTTATGTAACCAAGATTTACACAGTAACTACTGAAAATGTCTCTTCATTTACTCCTTAAATCCAATCTCTGCACTGTAGACCCAGTTATTTTTCTAAAATGAAAACATTATAACATCCCTATGAAACACTGTTCAGTGTGACAGAACATAAAAGAAAATATCCCCAAAGTAAGAAATGAATGTTCTATGTCACCAGTGTATTTGCTTGTAGCTTGAGGGGGAAATCACATGGTAAGGTATAAAATCAGAACTTGTGTTATTTCAGATGTCCATCTGACACAGTTTTAAGCTCTCATATTAGGTGTTGGGGAGTGAAACATGTTATTTAAATTTTACAGAAAGTTGTACCTCTGCTGTTTGCTTCTTTTTTTACTGTTGTTCAAGTAAAGTTGTTTCCATTTTCACTCCAACACCACTCACTCCTGCCCCACCTATCCCCACCTCCCACCCTTAATCGTACCCCCTTTGGCTTTGTCCTTGAGTCTTTTATACATGTTCCTTGATGACCCCTCCCCTCCCCTCCCTTATCCCTTTCCCCATTCCTCTGGTTTGATGGATACTTAGGCTACTTCTGGCATTTGGCTATTTTAAATTGGGGTGTATAGGCTCTTTTGTATTAGTGTTTCAGGATTCTTAGGGTATAATCCCAGCAGTGGAATTAAAAAATGGGCAAAGTACCTGAAGAGACACTTCTCCAAGGAGGCTGTACAGAGTGCCCTACAACATATATAAAATTCTCAGCATCACTAACCATCAGAGACATGCAAATTAAAACCACAATGAGATACCACTTCACACCTGTCAGGATGGTCGTTATAAACAAAAGAACAAGTGTTGATGAAGTTGTGGAGAAAAGGAAACTCTAGGACACTGTGTGTAGGAATGCAGACTGGTGCAGCCACTATGGAAAACAGTATAGAATTTCCCCAGAAAACTAAAAATGGAACTGCTTTTTGACCCAGCAATTCCACTGGTGGCATTATACCCTAAGAATCCTGTTGTTTGCTTCTTTTGTTTTTGTTTCTGTTGACCTAATGTCTGCACACCAGTCATCTCAGATCATTTTTCTACAGACTTCCTGGGTTAAAAATAAAAAAAGGACTTGGTCATAATGCTTTTATAAAACTGAAATAACATTTTAATCACTATTACTTCATAAGCAATTTGTTTTCCTAATTTATCACTCTCATCCAATTCCATACCATCCATAAAACTTTCACCTTTCTTTATTTTTTATCAACTTATTGATTTATTTGCTAGTGCATTAATATGTGTTGACAAATATTTAACATAAATTTTTAATGTTTTTAAAAATATTTTTAAATCTGTGGCCTTCTATTTATTATGAGATCATGTCCAAATAATGCAACATGACATGCAAAGGTTTATATCCTATTTTTATATATGACCATGCCTACCTCCTGATATTCTATGTCTGTGTTTCTCAATCTATCTGAGAAAAGAGTAATTTTCCCCAAATTTATTATTCATCAATCATTTTGTAAAAAGTGGTGAAAATGAATTATTTAAAAAATTAAAAAGATATAAATTTTTGCCTTAGTACTAGCTTAACATGCATGAAATTACTCTGTTGATTTGTTATAAAAGTTTTTAAATGTTTAATTTCAGCCTTCATACTGAAATTATAACAAGTTTTGGATGAGTAACAACTATATCCTGAGTCTGATCCTGTTATTTTTTTAACAATTTTTGATTTCTTATTCTATTACAGTTGTCCCACACTTTGAATAGTATAGCTCTATTTTTCAGGTGTCTTTAAATGTTTAGAATTCCCACAACATTCAAGACTGAAATGTCTATCTCTGTGCCTTTACTTCCACAGTTTGAAGTTTCATCATAAGTGGGCCCGGTGTACCAATCATCTTTTAGCTTTCAATTTTAGTGGAATAGTTGAGGCCTGTTTTGTAATCCATCAGGAAGAACTGGCTACTACTTTCCTGATGACCTCATCCTAACTCAGAAACCAAAACATTGATTTCTAATTAGCAGTCACAACATTATATTCCAACTATTTATTCATATGGCCATCCCACCATTGTAGAGCAGTTTTCAAACATTTTTGTTATTGCTCTCAAATAAGTGTCTTTAGCCTGAATACATCTCAGTTCTAGGCCTAAACCCAATGGTCTGTTTGATTTCACCATTCTGAACCTTAACAGGAATTTCAAATTAAACATCCAAAACCAAATTCCTAGTTTGTCCTCCAAATCTGTTCCTTTCTTATCTATATGTCTTATCTATCTAGTTAATTGTAATTCCAAATAGAATTCCAGCTTCTCTGGACAAAAACTTAGAGTCATTCCTGACTCCCTGTTTTTCTAATACAACAGATGGAATTTATCTTTAAAACACATTGTCTCTATTTTCAAAATACACACAATTTCAAGTCTCTTTTTACCACATCCATCTCAAGTGCTATGGTTTACTATTATCAACAACTTCTTGAATTACTACAATAGGCTTGAAATTGGTCCTGCTACTTCTACCCTTGCCCTGGCCCCCACATTTAGTGTCACAGAAGCATGATGTATAGTGGGGGAAAGATTTGACATGAGAAAAGAAAAGCTAGCTTTGGCCATATTTAAGAATTCAAGCCCTGGCTGGTGTGGCTCAACAGGTTGTGTGCCAACCTGAGAACCAAAAGGTCTCCAGTTCAATTCCCAGTCAGGGCATGTGCCTGGGTTTTGGGCCGGGTCCCCATTTGGAGGCATGTGAGAGGCAACTGATCAAAGTATCTCTCTCACAATGATGTTTCTTTCCCTGTCTTTCTTCCTCCCTACCCCTTTCTCTAAGATAAGTAAAATTCTTAAAAAATATATGGATGCTGTAAAAAAATTCAAGAATTATTGTGGCCAAAATACTAGAGTGTTGGAGCAAAGTCCATTCCATAAAAAAAACAATGGAAACATATTCATATCACATGCCTCTGCTAGAAACTAAAAGTTCTCTCAGAGTTGATAGAGGTCACTCCTGTGTCTTTCTTTCATGTCATAAAAACTTAACCTTTATCTGTTATTGCTCCAAAGAGTTTATTAAAAGTCTACCTTTCTCTCTAGACTCTAGGGTTCTGCCTATGGATAAACATGTCATAAAATAGGTGATGGGTTCTAAACAGTGGAACAGTTAGCCCCTAAACTTTGCTCATGGTTAAGAGTACAGCCTTGGTAAGTGGTCATGGAACCATCTGCTAACTGGAAAATAGAAACTTCCACTAAGAAATCTACCAATCTTCTCAATTACTACATTCAAAGGAAAATGTTGGTTGGACATCAGTATAAACTACCTCTTAACAGCTTTCTGCTCTCCAACAGGCTCAAATGTACCTCCATTAAGATAATTAGATAATTAAAAAATTATATAAAATGTAAGAGGGAAACAAGCTATAAATAGTAGTGATAATATCATAGCATGCCAAAATAGCAAAGAAAAATAAACATATATCTTGGCAGGCATCCAATCACTCTTTCCTTCATTGCCTTGGCTCTGCCAATTAAAATTATCCCTAATCCCCATGTCTTCTTCCCAATTTCTCAAAATATTAATTTCTCCCTTACATGTGCTCATCTACTAAGACACACACATGCACAATCTCAGAGAAATGGAAATGCCAGTCTAATCCCATTCTCATTTTGACAGAAGAGTTCTCATATGTCATTATATTTTAAATATCTCTGAAGATGTACAAACACCAATCACTTTTCTGCCTCTTCACCTCTGGTGAGTGAAAACCAGAGAAAGAAAACATTTTAATAATAATAGCCAAAGATGCAGATATGTCAAAGAGGGAATGAATTAAGACATCACTTAATTTGACAATAAATTTATTTTATTTAGAATAATTGAAATACATCATATTCAGGCAGAATCAGCTACAGAATTTGTGGGGTCAGTATGAAATTAAAATGCAATATCTCATTTAAAAATTACTAAGAATTTCAAGATGGCAACAGCTACACAGGTGAAATGCCCATCTATCTGGCCCTGAATTCAGGCTATGCTTTTTGTCATGAATACAAATATAAACTCCTAAATTCTGCCTTCAAGGAACTGATATTTAAAAAGAAAAAAGAGCAAAAACCTAAATAATAGTGTTTAGAGTACAAATAAATAATGAATTTAGGGAGATTTGTCCAATTTGGGGAACATACAAGAATTTTTTTTTCTTTTTTTATAGTTACATAATTTTTATTTCTTTTATTATTGAATTTATTGGGGTCACATTGGTTAATAAAATTATATAGCTTCAGGTGTACAATTCCTTAAGACATTACCTGCATGTTGTATTGTGTATTTACCACTCCAAGTCAAATTTTCTTCCAACACTATTTATTATTCATTTACCTTCTTCTACCTCCCTCCAACTCCCTTTCCTTCTGGTAATCACCATACTGTTAAATGTTTCTATGAGTTTTTTTCTTTTGCTTAATCCTTCACCTTTTCACCCAGCTCCCAAATCTCTCTCCCCTCTGACAACTGTCAGTGTGTTCTCTGTATTTATGAATCTGTTCCTATTTTGTTAGTTTATTTTGTTTATTAGATTTCACATGCAAATGGAATCATATGGTACTTGTCCTGCGATTTCAATTAAGTAATTCAGAGAAGTTTCCATGAGAAACAGTTTGAGTTTGAAGGATAAATGAACATATGGCCAAAGCAGAACAGAGATTGTCACAAGATGTGGAAGGGAGATAATTTCCAAATGAGCCAGAATAAGATGTTTTAACAAAATCATATTTTTTTTATTTGTATAAACCATATTTAACAAGAAGTAGACAAGTATCTTATGTATAAAGTGAAATAAATGTCATTAGATTTGATCTAGTCTTATCTTTCTTTTTTCTTCTTTTTTTAAAAATTTTATTTTAATTGTTGTTCTTATACAGTTTTCTGTCTTCTACTTCCATCCCAGCCCACGGCCCCAGCCCTCCCCAGCTCCCTCCCATTTCCACCCCCCCTAGCTTTTGTCCATGTGTCTTTCATACTTGTTGCTCTTTATCTTTAATTTCTTTAAGAATCTATTTTTGATCCATGATTTCCAAGCCAAGCAGAGAAAACTTCCTGAACTCCTGGGTTCTTGGATACTGGCTTCTGTGGGAAAAGCAGGATTGGGTACATGGGGAGAACAGATGTTCTGATTTGAGCTGTGGGAAGAGAAGAGGAGCTTAGTATAAAAGGAGGGAAATTAGACAGAAAGGGGTAAGAAAGAAAAACAATAGAGAAAAATACAATCAGTTAATAAGTAGTTGAAGAAACAGAAGAACAGTCTCACCTTTGCTTTTTAAACCATGAGTCAACCAAAACCAAGATAACCAGGGTAACTAATACAGCAAAACACACACATATCAGGAAGATGGGGTATCCATCTGGTTGGGGATAAAAGGAGAATGTCAATATATGAAGTACTCTCTATGCTACCTCAGTTAATGTTTCTCATTTTATAGGAGAGAGACATTCCAAGAGGGGTTTTTTTCCTGTATTTTCTAGAGTCTTCATTTCAATTCTTCCTCTGTCTATGTCCCTAATCTCACCCCATGTCTATTTTTTTGCCAAATAATTATACCTTTTTTTCCTCTTTAGGATTTCTAATCATCTACTTCTGTGTCTTTTTAATTTAATTGCTGTAATTCTTTATCTTCTTTATTTGTATTTTCCCACTTTTATCCTCTGGTGCATAGCATTCCTATCCATTTCACCCTGGAACTATGGGAAGATTATCATTTCCCATCTGAGCCCTTGTTCTTTCTCACCCCAGTGAATGATTATATCATGGCCTCCCAAGCTGCTGTGTTTCACTCGGCAAGTCAGGCCAACTGCCTCTCCAGCTGCCACATTCAGGGTTACTCGAAGATACCATGTTCCGTCAGCATTGGGCAAGAGTTCACTTCGCTGAGTGTCCAGCTGCTCCTGTTCACCCCGCATCCACATTACCCATACAGGTTTTGGATGAAAGCCAGAGACATGGCACACCAGTAGCAGACGTCCAGGACCAGGACTAGAGCCCTTGGACACCCATGCTTCTGGCTTCACTGGAGAGAAGAAGATGAGAAGAAATGGAATTTAAGAGAGCATCCTAAGTCATAGCTTAGTGACTTGGGTACCTTAGCAGATTGAATAATCACTTGTCTTGGAAACAGCCCTAAACCCAAACCCACCCTTTAGCCCTGGGTTTTATTATGGATTTTAAAGGGGTGATAAAGAGTGAAAAACTCAAATACAAGAATATAAGGATGTAAGGGTAGAAAAAGTTGGACTGACCTTGTCGTTCCAGTTCTGACTTCCCTGCTTCAAGGAGGCCTGCTAGATATCGAGGGCAAGTGTCAATGAGAAGGCTCTGAGCAATTTCTCTAAAAACTCGGTAGTGATTAAGCACTTCACAAACTTTCTGAGCCTGACTCCCTGCTCCTGGAGATGGCTTCCAGAAATTTCCTTGGAAACTCAGGAAATCTGATCCTTGGTATGCCCCATTGTCGAAGCTTTCTGAAGCCTTCCCAGAATGCATTATACAGCCAGATGACATCTGGATCTCAAAGGGATCTGGGGATGGACAAGAAAGAGTCAATATAAAAGGAATTATAGGGAAAGAAAGAAAACCATCTAGAAAGTAAAGGGATACAAGGAAAAAATTTCTAGTCCCATGGAAGACTAGAGCTTGGATGGAAAAGGTAGAAGAAATTTGTTGGGAGAAAATGTGAAGAAAATAAAGGTACATTGAAACAATTAATTCAAAGGGGCTCAATAGGAAGACTATTAGAAACATAGCAGACAAGTCAGGAAGAACTCACTTGGGAGTGGTTAGGTACTGGTTAGGGAGACCACCTGAACAATCAGGGTAAGGAGAAAGAAGAGCAAGATTCTGGTTTTGAAAGGCTGAGTGTGAGGCCAAGGATAAGGGAAATAACATCAAAAAGAGGCAACTATTCCAAGGAGCCAGCATATGAGGGTATAATTAAGGATGTGAAGAGATATGCACATGTAAGTCTTTCTGTGTATGTGGTGGGGTGGGGGGAGTGTGAGAATGGTGGTGAAGGATGAAGCAAAGTGGAGAGAGTGAGCCAAAGGAGAGAGAAAAAAAGGTCAGGAAGGTTGAAAGGTGGTCAGAACCCATACACCATCTTCCCCTGATCAGAACTCCCAGGGAAATAGTGGCTTGAAAAAGCATACTCACATTCAAACTGAAACTGACTGGAAAATTCCTGCACTTTCTCAGGGAAACTATGGAAGTACAACTGCAATATGTATTGCAGGTTCTTCAATTCTTCCTTGCTAAAACTTCCCTCGGACCAGGGCCATAGAAAGCGGAAGGTGCCCAAAGCACTGTCCCAGCGATGAGTCTGCAAGTCGTCCAGCCAGCCTGAGGCCTGGGTGTGTGCCCAGCTGTGGTTGGCAAAGGAGAAGATCTGGAGCACACGAAAGGAGAGGGGCTCTTCTGCTGCTAGATGATGGGGTCCTAGAACTTGGGTAGCTGAGAGACAAAGAAATGACAATTGAGAGAGGGTGAAAGAAGGGGAGAACAGGACCATATAGGAAAAGAAAACTGGAGATAGTTACAGAGTTTGTACATATTTCCATATCCCCTTCTCCCTGATTCAGCCTCTCCTCCCCAAAATCAGAGAAAGAAGATGAGACTTGGGTCAAGGGTGCATTGCCTGAAATTAAACTGTCATGAAGATTTCAAGGGCACCTAGTGGGAGCATTACTCCTTGCTCCCAGATCCTCCCCAGAACTTTCCATCCACCCTGCTATGCCCAACCACAAGTATCTTCCCACTGGGGTTCTTCTTACCCATTGTGCTTGGCCCATGGCAAAGAATTTTCTTGAAGAGCAGGAGCAGAAGAAGCAACATTGAAGCTCTGTTAGGTGAATGATGCCTTAGCAGCACAAACTGTTCTCAAAACTCAGATATCAGTTCTCCCTTCAAACCCTTTTGAACTCTTACCTAACTTCCCTTGCCATACAAACAAATGTCTTTCTCTGCTCACTTCCCTGTAAGATAAACCCTACTGCCTCCCTCAGCCACAAGCCTCCCACAGGGTATCTTATTTCCCTTCCATCTCTCCCACTAGCTGGCTTCCAGATTTTCTTCCTGCTCTTGTCTACCTCCAAACCTCCTAATTTCACCAACAACTATGAAAGGAGTTCTGGCTTATAATAAAGTCTCCCCTGTCTGGTGTGGCTCAGTGAATTAAGTGCCAGCCTGTGAACTAAAAGGTCACTGGTTAAATTCTCAGTCAGGGAACATGCCTGGTTTGTGGGTCAGGTCCCCAGTGGGGGGTGCTCAAGAGGCAACCACACATTGATGTTTCTCTTCCTCTCTGCCTCCCTTCCCCTCACTCTAAAAATAAATAAATAAAATCTTTAAAATTAATAAAGTCTGCAGTCTGTAGTCTGGCAGGAAAATTCAGTACCTCTGGCCTTGGAGAAATCAAGCTTACATTTGGGTTTTCAATATCCTTTTCTATAAGAAGAAGTGAGAGAAGGTCTTCAGTAGATCCCAGTGGCCTTTCCAACAGTCTCCCCACTCCTTATTTTTCTACAGTCTTCTCCTTTTTCTCCTATTATCTTCCCCTTCTTCCTTTCTCCCTCTTCTTGATCTTCTCTATATTTTTCTATTTACCCATTATTTTTTCCTCAAGAGTCTACTGTCACTCTTCTCATTGCCATACCAGTTCTCCCTATTCCCTCAGACTCTCCTCTCTCTCTCTCTTTTTTTTTTTTGTTATTCACAAAATCATTATCAGAAGATACTAGGAATTTCAAGTATAACTGTATAATTCACAGGTAAATTTCCATAATCTATAATGAAAAAAGAGCAGCAGTGGCAATACAGATTATCAGATAATCTATGGAAAATACTCTTTTGCTCAGTTTCTCCAGTCATACAAACTGTCACTGTTAAAGGGATGCATGAGTGGGTTTGACCTGGAAATTGTAAGCTGATAGATAGATAATCGCTCATGTTGCATAGAGAATATGCAGGGGTCTTGGATACCCACTATACTCTAAATAAGTTTAATGTGTTTACAGGTACTCTGAGTATAAAGAGAAGTCATGCAGCCTTCTTTTCACAGTGCATGGCCTGGGAGCACTGGTGTCCCCTCTGTAGTGTCTGATTAGAAAGAAGCTTTATTGAATACAAGGAAGTAACTTCAGGGGACTGGAATATTCATGGGAGAATTAATTACTGTGTTGAGTATTTATTTTTGTTACTTTCACTGATAATTTCTGTGACAGGCTGAAGGAAGTTTAAATACCATTCCTTTATTTGGTTTTCATATAAGTACTCAACTGACATTTAATCAGAGCCTACCTGATTAGCCAAAAGGTATATCAGGCACTAAGATTTCAGAGAGAAGTCTTGGGAGAAAAAATTCCTAAAACCTCTATTTGTATACTATGGAAAACTCACAGAACTGTGCCCAGAATTTTTAGAAAGTTTATGCTCAATCTCATTCATTGTTTCTGAATTCTAAGAAACTGGCTTCAGATGGCTCATGTTTGATGCTGTGGGGAAATATTTCAGAATTCTGAGGTAATGAGATATTCTTAAAAATTTTTGTTCAGGCCAATTATTATTCTCTTATGATGACAAAATATATCCATATTAGAACACTCAAAAACTAAAAGAATATACCATGAAACTCCCCTTATGAAACTAATGATCTGAATAAAATAAAAAATTAACCAAGAACTCATGAACATGGACAACAGGGTGAGGTTTGACTGCGGGATGGGGGTGGGTGAGGCAGGGGAGAGAAATGGGGAAGAATGTGGGACAACTATAATTGAACAACAATGAAAATTTAATCCAAATAATGAAATAAAAACCAATATAAAATTATGTTTACAAATGAATAGGACTACATTATATTAAAAGGCTTCTGCACACACACGTAGAAATCAACAAAACAAAAAGGCAACCAACCAAAAGTTAGAAGATATGTGCAAACAAAATCTCTGATAAAGGGTTAATATCCAAATATATAAATAACTCATAGAACACAGCAACAACAACAAAAACAAGCAATCCAATTTAAAAAATGGGCAGAGGACCTGAAAAGACACTTTCCCAAGAAAATATACAAATGGCCAACAGATACATGAAAAGATGTTAAACTTCACTAGCTATAAGAATAATGCAAGTCAAATAAAAACCACAATGAGACACTACCTCATACTTGTCTGAATGGCTATTATTAACAAGACAAAAATAACAAGTGTTGAAGAGGATGTGGAGAAAAAAGATCCCTTATACACTGCTGGTAAAAATGCAAATTGGTACAGCCACTATGGAAACAGTATGAAGTTTATTCAAAAAAGAAAAATAAGAATAAAGGTCAGAAGAATGGGGTCTTAAGAGGTCCCCTTGGCCTCGAGCCTTGAAGTTTCAATAATTTGTATTGCTGTAATTCAACAAAGGATTCCTTTCTTAATGCACAAGCACAGCTGAGAGATCTGTGCATTAAAACATCTGAAGGTGGGCAAGGGGAGCAAACGAGAGAGGTGGATAGAGAGAAGAGTTGAGATGGTGTCAGGGATGTAGCCCAGAGATCGCTGAAGGTCTCAACCAGGAGAGGGAGGAAATCAAGTTGTTGCTGGCACTCCCTTCAGCCAGGAGTACAGAGAGATGAAGTGAACATTTCTTCAGGATGGTCAGTATGTGCTGTGGATGAACCCAGTGACCTGGGTTAGGACAAAGAACACAGGTGCATCCATGGTTGTCTGGCAACTGGCATTTCAGATAAAAAACAAAGCCACAAAGTCTGGCCACCTCCTTGCACCCTCTCAAAGCACACCTCATACCTTCCCAGAGATAGCAGCAGGGCCCAGAAGAAGCTGTAGCAGTAAGTGTTGGGTTGCAAGCACATTATCTGTAAATCTGAGAGCTGGTAGTACAAAAACATTTTTTCCCTGAGTGATAGCTGCAGTCTGCACTAATCCCAGGGTCAGTGGAGATACAGAGGGAGGCTGCTAAGGTATTCCAAGTCATTATTACTGGATGACCAGAGTAACAAAAGCAGCAAGCAGCCTCTTCCAGCTCATCCCATACACATACTCATTGTGGCTGCACTGTCAATAGTGTATGGCTTCAGAGGAAGACCCTGAGATTTCACAGACTGAAAATACATTGGCTATTACATCCCCTTGAGGAGTTGGTCCCCTGAGAACACAGTGACCTAGACAGAGAGGGGACACTCACCATCCCAGGGAACATGAGGCATTCTCCATTAACTCACAGAAATATGAAAAGCCTGAGCAGTACAAGAGATCTAAAAAACTTGTGATTCAGTGTCATGTGCTGGAAAACAATAAAAAGTCTTCTTTTTATCAATCAAGAAGGAAAGTGCTACTCATACATAAATGCCTGGACGGAGAAGGAATCCATCAAATGTCATGAAAAACCAAGGTAATAAGGCAGCTCAGAAACAAAATTTAAAAATCTCCAGAAAATTAACCTAAAGACATGAAAATATTTGACTTATAACAGAAAATTCAAAACTGCAGTTCTGAAAAAAATCAATGAGTTACAAGAAAACACAGATAAGAAATTTAATAAGCTCAAATAAAGTAAATGAACAAAACTAGTACTTTACCAAAAAGATAAAAACTTTTAAAATGAAAAAAAAAATCTATAAGATGAAAAACTCTATTAAAGAGATAACCAAGCTTGAGAAATACAACTGACCAGAGAGAAGAAAGAATTAGTGATTACAAAGACAGAAACCTAGAAATGGTACAGAGGAAAAAAGAGAGAGACTATAGAATAAAATAAAATGAAAGAACTCTACAAGAACTATCTGACTTTATCTGAAAAAAATGTAAAATAACAGGCATATGAGAAGAGATGGAGAAGGGAACAGAGAGCTTATTCAAATAAATAACTGATGAGGACTTCCCAAACCCATGGAAAGAGCTAGATTCCTAAATTCAAGAAGCAAACAAAAACACCTAACTACTTCAATCCAAACAAGCCTCCTTTAAGGCACATTACATTAAAACTGTTAACAATTAACACAAAGAACTAATCCTCAAGGCAGCCTTGGGAGAAAAAAAAAGACAATGTCCTATAAAGGAAATCCCATTAGATTATCAATAGATTCCTCAGCAGAACACATCAATGAAAGAGAGGGTGGAATAAAACATTCAAACTATAAGTCATAAATAATATATCCAACAAAGCTATTCTTTAGACATGAAGAAGAAATACTTTCAAGACATACAGAAGCTGAGAAAATTTACCCCTAAGGGACCTATATTGCAGGAAATACTCAAGAGGGTTATTCTAACTGAAACAAAGAAGAAAAGGTCACAAAGCTACAAGTAAGAATACCAACAGAAGACAGAAGCAGAATATCATGACCCATTTTTAGAATAGGGTACTATATATTTAAATATCACAGAAAGGCCAAAATTGTTAAAACATTAAAAAAGAGGAAGAAGACAAAAGCTAATGCAATTTGGAAATGAACACACAACATAAGTAGGGATAATCTGTGACAACAGAAGCATAAAAGGAGAGGAGTAAAGGTATGAATTTGCAAAGGGGGTGGATATTAGGTGTATTCAGAAGAAAAATGAACCACTGTACATATAAAACTTTATTGTATATAAACCTAGTGGTAAGCACACACACACAAATGTAAATGGACTAAACTCACTAATAAAAAGGCACAGAGTAGCAGAGTTAATCAAAACAAGAACAAACCCAACAATATGTTGCCTTCAGGAGACACATTGCAGCTGCAAAGACAAATATAGACAAACCGATAGGGCAAAAAAAATAATTCTCAAAAAAAAATAGCATCCATAGAAAAGAAGGTACAGCACTAGCTGTATCTGACAAAATAGATTTCAGAATAAAAAATGGTAATGACACAAAGATGAACATTTTATAATGATAAAGATAAAAATACATTAAGAAGACACGATACTTTTCAATATATATGCACCTAATTAAGAAGAACCAAATATATAAAGCAACTGCCAACAGAACTAAAAAACAAACCTGACAAAAACCCAATTAACATAGAAGACCTCAATATCACACTGACAACTATGGATAGATCATCAAAGCAGAAAATCAATAGGGAATATCAGTCTTAAACAAAACATCAGGCCATATGGACATAATTGACATTTTCTGGCCCTTTTATTCCAGAACACAAGAATATACATTCTTTTCTAGTATACATAAAACATTATCAAAGATAAATCATATATTAGAACACAAACTAGTCTTAACAAATTTAAGAAGATTGAAATTATATTGAGCATTATTTCAACTGAAATGCTTTGAAATTGGAAATGAACTGCAAAAAAAGGCAGAAAAACACCACAAATATATAGACATTAAACAATATGCTGCTAAAAATGACTAAGTCAAAAAAAATAAAAAGAGATTAAAAAGTACATAGAGACAAATGGGAATGACAATACAACATATCAAAACTTTTGGAATACACCTAAGTGATTAAAGGAAATGTTTATATCACTACAAGCTTACCTTTAAAAAAAAAAAAATCCAAATAAAACTAAAAAAAATTTTTTAAAAAGTGCAGAGTGAAATCAACAGAAGAAAAAATAAAAATTAGAGCAAAATTAAATAAAATAGAGAGCAAAATGATAATAAAAGTATAATACAACAAGAAAAATGCATGAAGGACACATAGAAAAAGCCAAAGAGGTTAGGTTTGAGGGTGAGAAGAGGGGATGGGAGGGTCAAGGGGTCATGGTGGGATGAAGATGGAGACAACTGTACTTGGACAATAATGAAAAAATTAGTACAACAAATAGCTTATTCTTTGAAAAGATTAATAAAATTGACAAACCTCTGGCTAGACTTATGAACAAAATAAGAGAAAACATTCAAATATTCAAAATCAGAAATAAAGGAAAAGTTAGACACCACAGATATGCAAAAAATCATACAAAATACTGTGAAATATCGTATGCTACCTAGAAGAAATAGATAAGTTCCCAGAAATATATGATTTTTCTAGACTGAATCACAAATAATTAAAATTTTTAATAGATAAAAGAGTGATGAGATTACAACCATCACAAACTTCCCAAAATTATAAATCCAGGACCAGATGGCTTCACTAGTGAATTCTACCAAACATTCAATGAAGGTTTAACATCTACCTTTCTCAAAGTTTCCTAAAAATTTAAAAAGTGGCAATACTTCCTGATACATTTTATGAGCCCAACACTACCCTGATACAAGACTTGGCAAGATAACTCCAACAAAGAAAATTACAGACCAATATCTCTGGTAAATAAATTCTAAAAAAACAAGAACAAAAAATCCTAACAAGTCAAATACAGTAATAGATAATACATCATGATGAAATGGGGTTTATTCCAGGACACAAGGAGAGTTCAGCATAAACAAACCAATCAATGTAACACATCACACTAGCAAAATGTAAGATAAAAATTATATGATCATATCAATAAATGCAGAAAAAGCACTTGATAAGACACAATATTCAGTTATAATGTAAATACCCAATTGAATAGGTATAAAAATTACCTCATATAATAAGATTATTATCACAAAACCTCAGCTAATACCATAATAGTGAAAAACTGAAAAAATTTCCTTTAGGATCAGGAAAACAACAAAGGTGTTACTCTCACCACTTTTATTGAACATAGTCTTAGAAGTCCTAGAAAGAGCAATCAGGCAAGAGAAAGAAATAATGCATCCAAATTGGGAATAAAAAAGTTAAATTGTCATTTTCTGCAGATTATGCAATTCTTTCTACAGAAAATTCTAAATATTCCACCAAAAAACTGTAAGAAACAACAAATACAGTGAAGTTGCAGAATACAAAATCAATGCACAAAAATCAATTGCACTCCCACATACTAACAAAAAAATTTCAGAAAATGAAAACAAGTATTTTTGTAATTTCTACAACAACAAAAATATCTAAGAAAAAAACTTAATAAAGGATGTGAAAGACCTGTGTACAGAAAGATATTAAGTATTATTAAAAGAGATCAAACAGAGCACAATAAAATACATTCCATGTTCATGGATTGAAATAATCAACATAATTAAATATGTCTATATCACTTAAAGCAATATACAAATTTAATGCAATTCTCCATCAAAATCTCAGTGACAGAGCTGGCCAAGTGTGGCTAAATTGGTTGGAGCATTATCTCATAAACTGAAAGGTTAGGGGTTCAATTCCCAGGCAGGGAACCTGCCTAGATTGCAGGTTTAGTCCCTGGTTGGGGCGCAAGTGAAGAGGCAACAGGTCAATATTTCTCTCTCACATTGACGTTTCTCTCCCTCTCTCTCCCTCCCTTTCCTTCTTTCTAAAATCAATAAGCATGTCCCAGGGAAGGATTTTAAAAAATCCCAATGACATTTTTAAAGCAATAGAATAAAAAAAAACCATAAGATTTTTATTGAACCACAGAAAGACCTGGAACAGCTAAAGCAATCCTGAGAAAAAAGATTGAAGTTTATGATATCACCCTCCCTGACTTCAAATACTATAAAAAATGACAACAATCAAAATAGCATGGTATTGGCAGAAAAAAGAGACACACAGATCAATGGAATATAATCAAGAGCCCATAAATAAAGGGCTCTTGTATATGTATGTATATGGATAAATGTATATGGGTAAATAATTTTTGACAAAGGGGCCAAAAACACACAATAAAGAAAAGAAAACATCTTCAATAAATGGTCCTGAAAAATTTGGAAAACCACATGCAAAAATTTAAACTAGACTACTGTTCTTCATATAAAAATAACTCAAAATGGATCAAAAGACCTAAATATAAAAAGGAAACAATAAATTACATACAAGGAAACATGGATACAAAACTTATGAACTTTAATCTTAAAGCAGATTTTACGCATTGACCCCAAATGCAAGGGAAGTAAAGGCAAACAATAAATGGAAGTAAATTAAACCAAAAAGCTTATGCACAGCAAAAGAAACCACCCACAAAACAAAAATACAACCAACCAAAGAGGAGAATATTTTTGTGAACCACAACTCCAACAAAAGTTTAATATTCAATATATCTAAAGAATTCACATAACTCAACATCCAACAAGCCATCCAATTAAAAAATAGGAAGAAGACCTGAACAGACACTTCTCCCAAGAAGACATAAAATGACCAACAGATATATAAAAAGATGCTCAAGTTCATTAGCTATTGGAGGAATAAAAGTCAAACCTACAATAAAATACCACCTTACACTTTTTGCAATGGCTGTCATCAAGAAGACATATAATAACAAGTTATGGAGAGGTTATGGAGGAAAAGTAACCCTCCTTCACTGCTTGTAGAAATGTAAACTGGTATAGCCACTATGCAAAACAGTATACAGGGTTCTCAAAAAAATAAGAATAGAGTTACCATATGACCCAGCAACCCCTCTTCTGTGTATCTAACTCCAAAACTTTGAAAATGTTTATTCTCAAAAATATATGCATCCCTATGTTCATTGAAGGTAGCCAATGGAAACAACCAAAGTGTCCTTTGATAGATGATTAGATAAAGATGTATTACATATATATAATAGGACACTACTGAGACAGAAACAGAAGTGAAATATTGCCATTTGTGACAACATGAATAAATTTTGAGAATATTACACTAAGAGAAATAAATCAGAAAAAGTTAAGAATTTTGTATGATTTTGCTCACATGTGGGATATAAAACTGAAAGCAACAAATGAACAAACAAGAAAGACAAAAACACAAAAACTTATACATACAGACAGCAATATAGTGCTTACCAGAGGAAAAGGGTAAAGAAGTTCAAATATATGGTGACAAAGATTTGACTTTGGGTGGTGGGCATACACTACAATATACAGAAGATATATCATAGAATTGTACACTGCAAATCTACATAATCTTGTTAAGCAGTATCACCTCAATAAATTTAATATTTAATTGTTTTAATATTTTATTTTTGTAGCGAGAAGGGACGGGATAGCGAAAGAAAGGGAGAGAAACATCAATGTGTGGTTACCTCTCACACACCCCACACTGGGGATCCTACCTGAAACTCAGATGTGTTCCCCAACCGGGAATTGAATTGGCAACCCTTTGTTTTGCAGACTGGCACTCAATCCACTGAACTGCACCAGCCAAAGCTAAAATCTATTTTTAAAAAATGGGAACAGAACTACCATGTGGCCCAGTAAACCCTCTTTTGGCTATCTACTAAAAAATTTATAAATGCTTATCTGTAAAGATATTTGTACCCCTATTGTCACAGCTGCATTATTTCCAGTAGCCAAGACATGGAAAAGATCTCATTTGAGAATTAATGAACAAAGAAGATGTGATACATATGTACAATGTAATACTACTCAGACATAAAAATTTGTGACAACATAGATTTTGAGAGTATCATGCTAAGCAAAGTAAGTTAGACAGAAAAAGACAAGAACCATATGATTTCATTTATATGTGGGAAATAAAACAGAAAGCAACAAACAAACTCAAAGACACAGAAAACTGTAGGGTGGTTATCAGAGGAGAAGGAGATGAGAGGAGGTTGAAGAGGATAAAGAGGGTAAAATATATGGTGATGGAAGGAGACTAGACTTTTGGTCATGAACACACAATTCAATATACTAATGATTTATTATACAATTGCACAATTGAAACATAATGTTATTCATCAATGTCATTCCAATAAATTTAACTTAAAATGTTATTTCTAAAATATATGGTTAACTCTAGATAAGTATTTGAGTGAACTTGTAAAATTAATGCATTTGGCTAATATTTCAGAGAAAAAATTAATAACCAAAAAATTAACTTCAAAATTACTTTAATAAGACCTGGGGATGTAGATTTTTTAAAATTTTATTTTAATTGTTGTTCATGTACAGTTTTCTGTCTTTTACTCCCATCCCAGCCCACCCCCCAGCCCTCTGCACCTCCCTCCCATTTCCACCCCCCTAGTTTTTGTCCATTTGTCTTTTATACTTGTTCCTGTAGACCCTTCTCCTTTTCCCCTAAAATTCCCTCCCCTCTGGTCACTGTCAGCCTGTCCTCTATTTCAGTGTCTTTGGTTACATTTTGCTTGTTTGTTTGTTTTGTTGTTTAGGGGATGTAGATATTTTAAAAAGGAGAAAAAGATGGTTTAGATCAAATCATATCTTCTACATCAAAAGAGAACAATATAAATGTAGTTTGTTAGAACAATCAGTTGAATTATGATGTTTATGAGAGCCTTGATTAAACCAAGGTGGCAGAGAGGACAAACCTTTTGTTTTATTCCAGAATATTAAAATATTCCTTAGTGAAAGATTAATATATTTGTTATCTATCTAAAAAACAATCAAAATATTCAATTGTGAAAAGGCACCTTTAAGAAGCCTTACAAAAAAAGTAAGCAGATAAAATGCTTCAAAATCCAGAGCCCAAAATACATGCAAAAGAAAAATAGTGCAAATATAAGATAATGTTTGTGAATATAATAAATGTGAATAAAACATACAGAATATGATAATTACAGACATTTATTGTTTGTATTTTAAATTTTATTAAATTTTTTAAGTATTTCTATTGATTATGCTATTACAGTATTCCCAATGTTTCCTCCTTTATCCCCCTTCTTAGCTCATGTCCATGGGTTGTACATATAAGTTCTTTGAATCCTGTTTCCTATGCCATTTTTTATTTCCCCCCATCCGTGTATGCCTACTAATTATGCTTCTTCTTCCCTGTAACTTTCCTCCCTTATTCCTCCCTTCCCCCTCCACATTGAAATCCCTCCATGTGATGTCCATTTCTCTGATTCTGTTCCTGCTCTATTTGTTTCTTAGTTTTTGTTTTCATTGTTTTTCTTTTCTTTTAGGTTTATTCGTTGACAGTTGTGAGCTTGTTGTCATTTTACTGTTCATATATTTATCTTATTTTTTTAGATAAGTCTTTTTAACATTTCATATAATAAGGGCTTGGTGATGATGAACTCCTTCAACTTGACCTTATCTGAGAAGCTCTTTATCTTCCCTTCCATTGTAAATGAAAGCTTTGCTGGATAGAGTAAACTTGGATGTAGGTCTTTGCCTTTCATGATTTCAAATACTTCTTTCCAGCCCCTTCTTGCCTGAAAGGTTTCTTTTGAGAAATCCCCTGATATTCTTATGCACACACCTTTGTAGGTGACTGTCTCCTTTTCTCTTGGTGCTTTTAGGATTCTCTCCTTATCTTTCATCTTGGGTAATGTAATTATGATGTGCCTTGGTGTGTTCCTCCTTAGGTCCAATTTCTTTGGAACTCTCTGAGCTTCCTGGACTTCCTGAAGTAGACTTCTTCAGATTGGGGAAGATCTCCTTCATTATTTTTTTTCAATAAGTTCTCTATTTCTTGCTCTTCCTCTTCTCCTTCTGGCACCCCTATGATTCAGATGTTGGAATGTTTAAAGTTGTCCCAATGGCTGTTAAGCCTCTCTTAATTTTTTTGAATGCTTGTTTCTTCATTCTGTTCCCATTGGATGTTTATTTCTTCCTTCTGTTCCAAATTGTTGCTTTGAGTCCTGGTTTCCTGTCACTGTTGGTTCCTTAAATATTTTGCTTTATTTCATGGGTATCCTTCATTTTTTTTTCTTTTTTCTTTTTTTTTTTTTGACCAAGCTCAATCAGTTCTTGAGCATTTTGAGCAAATTCTCCATCAGATAGGTTGACAATCTCCTCAATGCTTAGTTCTGAGGTTTTGCTCTGTACTTTTATTTGGGTCATATTTCTTTGACTTGGCACAGCTGATAAGTCATAAGGGGGTGTGGCCTTAGGTATTCACCTGGGCAGGGCTACCCTCTTTGCTGCACTTTGGGGTGCTGCCTTTGGGGAAAGGGTCAGAGAGGAAAAAAATACAGCTCTCCTGCTGGTCTCTTGCACACTTTCCAAGGAACCTTGTGTGAGACTGGGAGTTTCTCACACCACTGCAACCACTATAGTTCACAGCCATCTCTGTGTCTCAGTTTTTCCCTAAGTCAGCCCTTCCCAGGCAGCCCACCAAGCTCACCAGCCAGCCCTGACCCCATTGTGCACTGCCTCACCACGGTTTTTCTGAGTTGGACCCTGCAGTCTGCAGCCTTACTGGTCTGGTCATTCTGGTTAATTTTTTCTTTAATTCTTTGGTTGTCAGAGTTCCATGCAGTTTGATTTTCTGGCAGTTTTTGTTGTTTATTGATTTTAGATTGGTTGTTATCCTCCTTTTGGTTGTGTAAGGAAGCAAAAGTTTTCTACCTATGCCTCCATCTTGGCTGGAACTGTAAATTTTATTAAATTTATTGGGATAACATTGGTTAATAAAATTGTATAGGCATTAAGTGCACAATTCTATGATACCCAGTCTATATTTTGCAATGTGTGTTCATACCCAAAAGTGAGTCTTCTATCACAGGTATGTTACCACCTTTACACTTTTCTACCACTACACTTTATTCTTTACACCTATAAGTTCTTCTTTCTTTTTTTTTGTTTGGTTCATTAATTTATTGCTTTCAGTTTTATATCCTACATATGAGAGAAATATTATGATTCTTGATTTTCCCATCTGATTCATTTCACTGAGCATAACATACTGATGATACATCCATATTGTCACAAATGAAAGTGTTTAATTGTTGTATTTCAGAAAGCCTTTCATTGTACCTATATCACAAATCATCTTTTTTCTTTTTAAATATATTTTATTGATTATGCTATTACAGTTGTCCCATTCCCCCCTTCATTCCCCTTCACCATGCACACCCCCTCCCACCCACATTCCCCCCCTTTAGTTCATATCCATGTGTCATAAGTTCTTTAGCTTCTACATTTCCCACACTATTCTTGCCCTCCCCCTGTCTATTTTCTACCCACCATCTACGCTACTTATTCTCTGTACCTTCCCCCACTTCTCCTCCTCCCACTCCCCTGTTGCTAACCCTCCATGTGATCTCAATTTCTGTGGTTCTGTTCCTGTTCTAGCTGTTTGCTTAGTTTGCTTTTGTTTTAGGTGTGGTTGTTAATAATTGAGAGTTTGCTGTCTTCTTACTGTTCATATTTTTTATCTTCTTTTTCTTAGATAAGTCCCTTTAACATTTCATATAATAAGGGCTTGGTGATGATGAACTCCTTTAACTTGACCTTATCTGAGAAGCACTTTATCTGCCCTTCCATTCTAAATGAAAGCTTTTGTGGATAGAGCAATCTTGGATGTAGGTCCTTGACTTTCATGACTTGGAATACTTCTTTCCAGCCCCTTCTTGCCTGGAAGGTCTCTTTTGAGAAATCAGCTAACAGTCTGATGGGAACTCCTTTGTAAGTGACTGTCCCCTTATCTCTAGCTGGAGATAGGATTCTCCCCTTCATTTTAATCTTGGCTAATGTAATTATGATGTGCCTTGGAGTGTTCCTCCTGGGGTCCAAATTCTTTGGGACTCTCTGAGCTTCCTGGACTTCCTGGAAGTCTATTTCCTGTGCCAGATTGGGGAAGTTCTCCTTTATTATTTGTTCAAAAAACTTTTCCACTTTTTGTTCTTCCTCTTCCCTTCTGGTGCCCCTATAATTCAGATGTTGGAACATTTAAAAGTGTCCTGGAGGTTCCTAAACCTCTCCTCACTTTTTTGAATTCTTGTTTCTTCATTCTTTTCAGTTTGGTTGTTTCTTTCTTCCTTCTGGTTTACTCCATTGATTTGAGTCCCAGTTTTCTTCCCATCACTATTGGTTCCTTGTGCATTTTCCTTCATTTCACTTAGCATGGCCTTCATTTGTTCATCTAATCTGCAACCAAAATCAACTAATTCTCTAAGCATTCTGATCACCAGTGCTTTGAACTGTGCATCTGATAGGTTGGCTATCTCTTGATTGCTTAAAAGTATTGGCTCTGGTGGTTTGATTTGTTCTTTTGTTTGAGCCTTTCTTTATTTTATTTTCTTTTTCTTTTTTTTTCTTTTTTTTTTTGGTCTGTTCGTACCTGTTACGTATGAGGGGTGGAGCCTTAGGTGCAGGGCAACCGAGTCGCAGAGTTGTGATGCTGTATGTGGGGGCAGGGTCAAAGAGGGAACAATGGTGCTTGCTCCGCGCTCTCTCTTAGATTTCAGTCCCCTCTGTGAGGCTGAGAGTCTCTCCTGGCACCGCAACTCCCACAAGTGTTTTCAATCTGTGCTTTTGGGCTTTATTTCCTGGCACTGGGACCCTGGGTTGGGCAGTCTGTCTCACTGCCTGTTTTTGCCTGGTTTATCTGCTCAGGAATGTGTGACCACAGTCAGTCACCTTGTGCACCTCGCTGGGTCTGCTTGTTGCCTCCTTATGCCTGGTAACTACTGCCTGTGCGCCTGGGGTGTGCCAACCGCTGCCTGCGCATCCAGGACCACTAGCCACTGCTTTTTCCTGCTGAGATCCCTTTCCGCCTGCCACCAACTCCACCCCTCTTACTGGTCTGGGTGAATTGTAGTCAAACTTCTGTACAATTCAATTTTCTATCTGTTCTGGTTGGGGTTTTTTTGTTTCTAAATTTTTGTTGTCCTTAATTTTGGTTGTGAGAGGAGGCACAGTGTGTCCACCTATGCCTCCATCTTGGCCGGAAGTCACAAATCATCTTTTTATATTGTTGTTCAAATATATTTATCTACATTTCTCCCCATTAACTCCACTATGTCCCACACATCCCCGCCTACCACCCTCCATCCTACCCCCTTTGGCTTTATTCATATGTCCTTTAATAATGTTCCTTGATGACCCTTCCCCTATTTTCCCTCATTACTCCTCTTCCACCTCACTCTGGTACTGTCAGTTTGTTCTTTATATTTTAAAGATTACATTTATTTATTTTTTAGAGAGAGGGGAAGGAGGGAGAAAGGGAGGGAGAGAAACATCAGTGTGCAAGAAATATGTTGATCAACTGCCTCTCACACACCTGCAGATGGGGACCTGGCTCATAACCCAGGCATTTGCCCTGACTGGGAATTGAACTGGTGATTTTCTGGCTTTCAGGCCAGCACTCAGTCCACTGAGCCACACCAACCAGGGCTATGATATTCTAGATTTTAACCTCAAAATGTTTTTATCCACATTTTTTAATAGATCAACCACAGTTGTCTCCATTCCGCCCCCCCACCAACCCCCCACACTCCAGGTATTCCTATTTCCCATCCTTGATCCTACTTCACTTTGGTTTTGTCCATGTGTCCTTTATACTTGTTCATGAAAACCCTTCCCACATTCCCCCCCCCCATTATCTCCTCCACCTCCCCTCTGGTTACTGTCACTTTGCTTTTAATTTCAATATCTCTGGTTGTATTTTGCTTGCTTGCTGGTGTTATTGATTAGGTTCCATTTACAAATGAGATAATATGGTATTTGTTTTTCACCACCTGGTTTATTTCACTTAGAGTAATGCTGTCCAGATACATCCATGCTGTCATAAAGGGTAGGAGCTCCTTCTTCCTTTCTGCTGTGTAGTATTCCGTTGTGTAAATGTACCATAGTTTTTTAATCCACTCATTTACTCATGAGCATCTAGGTTGCTTCCAATACTTGGTTATTGTAAATTGCGCTGCTATGAATACTGGATGCATACCTTTTTTGAATTGGTGTTTCAGGATTCTCAGGGTAGTCAAGTAATGGAATTGGCAGGTGAAAAGGTAGTTCAATTTTCAGTTTTCTGAGAAAATTCTATAATGTTTTCCACAGTGACTGCACCAGTCTGCATTCCCACGAACAGTGTACTAGGGTTTCCTTTTCTCCACAACCTCACCAGCACTTGTTTGTTGATTTGTTTATGATGGCCATTCTGATTGACATGAAGTGATATCTAATTGTGATCTTAATATGCATCTCTCTGATAGCTAGTGACACTGAGCATCCTTTCATATGCCTTTGGGCCCTCTGTAGGTCCTCCTTGAAGAAGTGTCTATTCAGGTCCTTTGCCCATTTTTTAATTGGGTTGTCTTCCTGGAGTAGAGTCATGTGAGTTTTTTATATGTTTTGGAGATCAAACACTTGCCCAAGGTATCATTGGCAAATACATTTTGCCATGTGGTTGGATCCCTTTTCATTTTGCTGTTGCTTTCTTTAGCTGTGCAAAAATTATTTATTTTGATTAGATCCCATTTGTTTATACATTCCTTTGTGTCCTTTACTCTAGAGGACATATCAGTAAAATTATTGCTGCATGGAATGTCTGATATTTTCCTGCCTTTGTTCTCCTCTAGGACTTTTGTGGTGTCATAACTTATATTTAGGTCTTTTAACCCTCTTGAGTTTATTTTTGTGTATAGTGTAAGTTGATGGTTGAGTTTCACTTTTTTGCATGTAGCTGTTCAGATTTCCTAACACCATTTGATGAAGAAATTATTTTTACTCTATTTTGTGCTTCTACCCTCTTTGTTACATATTAATTGACCATAGAGACATAGATTTATTTCTGGACTCCCTATTCTGTTCCATTTATCTATGTGTCTGTTCTTATGCCAGTTCCAGACTGTTTTGATTACCATGGCCTTGTAATATAATTTGATGATGGGCATGGTTATCCCTCCTACTGTGTTCTTCTTTCTCAAAATTGCTGCAGCTATTCAGGGTCATTTATGGTTCCATGTAAATTATTGCATTGTTTGTTGTATATCTGTGAAATATGTCATTGGTATGTTAATAGGAATTGCATTGAATCTGTAAACTGCTTTGGTTAGTATGGACATTTTGATGATGTTAATTCTTCCAATCCATGAACACAGTACATGTTTCCTTTTTTGTGTGTCTTCCTTAATTTCTTTTTTTATTGATATTTGAATACAGTTGTCTCCATTTTCCCACCACCACTTACCCCCACTGTACCCACCCCCACTTCCTACTCTCAATTTTACCCACCTTTGGCTTGTCTATGTGGCATTTATACATATTCATTTAGGACCCTTTCCCTTCTTTCCCATGTTATTTCCCTTAGTTTCTTTCTTCAGTGTTTTGTAGTTTTCTGAGTACAGGTCTTTTAACTCCTTCATTAGGCTTATTTCTAGGGTCTTTAAATGTCTTGTTGCTATACCAAATGGGTTTTTTTTTCCTGACTTCTATTTCTAATATCTTGTTGTTGGTATACAGAAATGCTCTCAATTTTTGAATATTGATGTTGAATACCATTGCTTTGCCAAATTCACTTATTAGGTCAAATAATTTTTTGGTAGAATCTGTAGGGCAGGGGTGTCAAACTCATTTTCACCAGGGGTCACATCAGCCTCGCAGTTGCCTTCAAATGGTCAAATGTCATTTTAGGACTGTATAAATGTAACTACTCCTTAACTAGGGGCAAGGAGCTCAGCCCTGCCACTGGATAGAAACAAGGTGTTGGGCCCAATAAAACAAGGTGGAGGCCCAGATTCAACATGCAGTCCTTGTGTTTGCCACCTGAGCTGTAGGGTTTTCTATGAATACTATCATGTCATCTGCAAACAATAACAGTATTACCTCCTCCTTTCCCATTTTGAGGTGTTTTATTTCTTTTTCTTCTCTGATTGCTGTGGCTAGGACTCCAGTACTATGTTGGAAAGAAGTGGTGAAAGCAGATATTCTTGTTTTGTTCCCAATCTTAGTGAGAAAGCTTTTAGTTTTTGCCCATTGATTATGATGTTGGCTATAGGTCTCTCATATATGGCCTTTATTATGTTGAGGAATGCTCCCTCTCTTCCCACTTTGCTAAGTGTTTTTATTATAAATGGGTGCTATAACTTATCAAATGTTTTTTTCCACACCTATTGATATGAACATGTGATTTTTGTCTTTCCTATAATTTATGTGATGTATTACATTTATTGATTTGTGAGTGTTGTACCATCCTTGCATCACAGGGATGATACTCACTTGATCATGGTGTGTAATCTTTCAAATTTATTGCTGGATGAGGTTTGTCAATATTTTTTTCATGATTATAGTGTCCATGTTCATCAGCAATAATGGCCTATACTGTTCTTTCCTTGTTGTGTCTTAATCTGGTTTTGGGATTAGGATGATGCTGGCTTCATAAAAAGAGTTTGAGAGTCTTCCCTTTTCCTGCATTTTTTGGAAAAATCTGAGAAGGATAAGGGTTAGCTCTTCATTAAATGTTTTATAGAATTCTCCTGTGGAACTGTTTGGTCCACAGCTTTTGTGTGCGAGGAGTTTTTTGATTACTGCTTTAATTTCACCAGCTCTTATCAGTCTGTTCAGGCTTTCTGCTTCTTTTCATTCAGCTTTGGGAGGTTATATTTTTCTAGAAATTTGTCAATTTCACCTAGGGTTTTAAATTTCTTGGCATACACTTCTTCATAGTAATTTCTTACAATCCTTTTTGTCTGTGTGGTATAAATTGTAATCTCTCCTCTTTCATTTCTGATTTTATTTATTTGGGTCTTTTCTCTTTTTTTCTTAATGAGTCTGCTTAAAACTTTGTTGATTTTATCTTTTCAAAGATTCGGCTCCTGAATTTATTGATCCTTTGAATTGTTCTTTTAGGCTTCATGTCATGTAATTCTGCTCTGATCTTCATTGTTTCCTTCCTTCTGCACTTTCTGGATTTTATTGTTGTTCCTCCATTTCTTATAGATGTAGGGTTAGTTTCTTTATTTAAAATGGTTCTATGGTTTTTAGATAGGCCTGTATTTCTATGAATTTTCCTCTCAGGACTACCTTTGTTGTGTCCCATAAGTTTTGGACTGTGTGTGTTCATTTTTATTTGTTTCCAGAAGCTTTTTCTTTTCTTCATTTATCTCATTATTAACTTATGCATTGTTTAATAGCATGCTATTCATTCTCCATGAATTTGAGTGTTTTTGAGTTTTTTTCCTTCAGGATGTTTTCAGGCCCTCATGGTCCAAGAAAATGCTTGATATGATTTCAATTTCCTTGAATTTGTGGAACATTGTTTTGTGTCCTATGATGTGGTCTATCTTTGAAAATGTTCCATGTGCATTTGAAAAGAATGTGTGTTTTGCTACTTTGGGATGAAAGGCTCTATATATATAAGTTAAGTCCACTTGATCTAAGGCATTGTTTAATGCCCCAATATCCTTGTCATTACTTTGTTTGGAATACGTATGCATCTTTTTGCAGTGGGATTTTAAATCTCTTAGTTTAAGTGTTGCTGTCTATATCTTTCTTGAAGTCCTCCAAGATTTTTCTTATATATTTGGATGCTCCTATGTTGGGTGCATATATATTTACAATGTTTATGTCTTCTTGACAAATTCTTCCCTTGAGTATTATGAAGTATCATTCTCTGTCACTTTTTATGGCCTTTGTTTTGAAGTTAATTTCAGCTTTTTTTTTCCTCCTGCCCATTTGCTTGGAATATTTTTTCCAACCCTTCACTGTCAGTCTTTGTGCATCTTTTTTTCTGAGGTGGATCTCCTGTAGGCAGCATATGTGTGGGTCATGTTTCCTTATCCATTCACCTACCCTGTTTCTTTTGATTGAAGCATTTAATCCATTAAGATTTAAAGTATTGTTAATAAATACTTATTAATTTTTCTCCTTTATTTCTATGTTCATCTCTCTCTTAATTTTTTTCTTCTTTTTCTTAAAGCAGTCCTTTTAACATGTCTTCCATTGCTTGTTTAGTATGGGCTTATTTTCTCTGTCTACATTTGTCTGTGAAACTCATTTCACCTTCCATTTTAATTGAGAGCCTTGTTGGGTAGACTAGTCTAGGCTGAAGGCCTTTGCTTTTCATTACTTAGAACATTTCTTGCAATTCCCTCTTGGCTTGTAGTGTTTCTTTTGTGAAATCAGCTGCTAGAATTATCAGAGCTCCTTTGTATATTACTTCTTGTTTCTCCATTGCTGCTTCTAAGATTCTCTCTCTGTCTTTAAAACATGGCATTTTGAATTATGATGTTTCTTGGAGTAGGCCTCTTTGTGTTCATTTTGATAAGGACCCTCTGTGGTGGCTGAATTTGTATGGCTCTTCTCCTCTGCAGGTCAGGAAGTTTTCTGTCATTATTTTTTCAACCACGGTTTCTATCCCTTGCTCCTTTTCTTCTCCTTCTGGTATTCCTATGATTCGAATATTGCTGCATTCTATGTTGTCTTGCAATTCTCTTAAGCTATCTTCATATTTTTTTAGTATTTTTTTAGTGTATCTGGTCCACCTGGGAGTTTCATTCTACCTTGTCTTCCAGCTCACTCTGCTTCATTCAGCCTGCCTGTATTTCTTTCTAGTGTAATTTTTTTTATTTCAGAAATTATATTCTTCCTTTCTTCTTGGTTCTTATTTATAGTTTCTATTTTCTTTTTCATACTGTCATAGCTCCCACTAAGATCCTTGTAGTTGTCAGTGAGTTCTTTGAGCATCCTTACAACCATGATTTTGAATTCTATATTTGATAGTTTGCTTGCCTCCATTTCATTTATCTCTTTTACTGGGGAGTCTTATATTCCTTTCAATTGTAAGTTCTTTCTTTGTCTCCTCTTTTTAGGTGGCTCTTTTTATTTATTTATTTATTTATTTATTTATTTATGGTTTCTGTGATTCCCAATGCTCTGCTTTTCTAGCTGTCTTCATAAGGTGAGCTTCTGTGGTTGGAATTCTGTGGTACTTAGTAATGTGGTCTGTTTAATTTCCTTGTCTGGATGTTCTAGGGTTGCCCTTTCTTTCATTTGTGTGGGCTCTCTTATTGTAATTGAGGTTTTCCTATTGATGGCTCTTTTGTTGGTAGGTTCTCCCTTCCACTGAATTTACTGGCATTCACAACTCCCACCTTGTCTTGCATGTGATCAGAATAAGGCAATGGTGAAATGGAGTAAGACAATTGTGAAATGAAGTTGGAGAGTATTCTATGGGGTTGAAAATACTAATAAGTAGAGTTCAGAGAGGAGATCCTTTGGAGAAGTACAGCAATAACTGTGATATTTCACCTAACTAGCCACTTTTTATAAAAGGTGAAAAAGAAATAAGACTCTTATTAGAAAGGAAGATGAATGTGAGCTGACTTTTGAAAGCAGAGTGTTTATATGAGGTTAGATGTTCAGATATAGTGAGAGTAAGGGATAGAAACTTGGCGAAGCATATGAGAGAATAAAGTTAACCACAACAGTAACAAAGCTAGGGAAAATGGAGAAATGGATTAAGACCAGGGAAAGGTGCTGTGTGACATTTGGAATACAATTAATCTGATAAGAAATATATAATCTGGCCCTGGCTGGTGTAGCTCAGTGGATTGAGCGTGGGCCTGTGAACCAAAAGATCACAGTTCGATTCCCAGTCAGGGCACGTGCCTGGGTTGCAGGCCAGTTCCCAGCAGGGGATGCACGAGAGGCAACGACACATTGATATTTCTTTCCCTCTCTCCTTCCCTTTCCCTCTAAAGATAAAATAAATAAAATCTTTTAAAAAAAGAAATATATAATCTGAATAAAAAGTAAAAGACCAAGAGTAGTGTGTTATTGGAATATGAGTGAGGTGAAAGAAGAAAAATAAGAATGCAATATGAAAGGGATAATAAATAAAACCAATCATACAATGAGATCAAACAAACCAATCAAAGGGAAAAAAACTAAACTGAAAGAAGAGATAAAAAATAAAAATACAAAATAAATAAACAATTAAAAATAAAAATGAAAAAATGAAAGTTCTGAATGATAGCAAAGTGAACTTTGTCTCAGTTGTTGGTTTCACTACCTTCATTTCATTTACCTTCTGGCTTCATTCTGAATCTGTCTTTGGTCTTCTCTCCAGGTCTTATTTTCTTAATACTTGGGGGGAAAAAAGTTTCCTGCTGACTTTGAACCTGAAACCTGGGAAGTGAGTTTTGCTGGTTTTCCTGGATGTTGCAGGCAGAAGGTAGCTGGGCTCCATTTCTTTCTTTCTTTCTTTCTTTTTTCCTTTCCTGTGTTTCCATGAGAATGAGAGCTCAATCTGGGCTACAATACTTATAGTTGTCAAGTTTCCATTCCACACTCTCAGAGCTTTGTGTTGTCCACTCTGTCCACTGTGCATATGCACCAGGCCAGCACCTATAGTCCATCTAATTGTGCAACCCTATGATATTAGTCCATGAGGTGCACTGAATGGGAGCAAGTCACACCTCTCCTCCCTCTTTGTTGGCCTGGACCTGTACATGCACAAAGTCCCTTATGCAGTTTAGTTCCCCTATTGAATTAAGTCTCCCTGGGTGCTGCTACTCCTCTGAGTCCCTGCTATCCCCTTTTGATCAATTTGTGAGGTGCTCTGAGTGGGAGCTAATCATACCCTTCCTCCTCCCTCTTTGCTGTCCAGCAGCTGTGTGAGAGAGGTCCTTGCACAGCAGTTGACAGCCTTTTTTGAGTGAATTCTCCTTGTTTGTGGCAAACCATTCTTAAAGAACACTGGGTTTTCCACACAGACCAACTCTCTGACCAGTCCAGAGACTACCTGGGTCACAGCCAGTCAATGTCTCTGTCTTGTCCCATCTCCAGGTGTCACTTGGCTCCCTAATTTCTCTGGTACTGTCCCAGCCAGCAACCACAGTTCCACTCAGGGTACACCACCAACTGTGTGTCTCTTAACTGCATCTTTACCCCCCAGTGACTTTAAGCATCCAGATCTCTCCTGCACAGGTCTGTGAACTTTTAGCTCTGGGAGGGGAGGGATCTGCCAAGTCACAATCATTGACCCAACTCTCCTTCAAAGCTTCCACAACAGCCACGCTTCTCCACGCAGGGCCCTGACACCATCCCATCGACTTGCAAACTATCACCTTTGGCTTCCAAACTTCACATTCACAGTGATATTTCTTAGAAATGAACCTCATTTCACTGCTGTGAAATTTGCAGCATCCAGAACCTTGTGTATCAGGGAAGGTGCTGGATCCATGAATGCTCTCCCTGGTCCAGAGAGAAATGTTTAACTTTGAGTATCAAATCTTCCTTAGTCAATCATGTATCAAAGGACACTTGGGTTGTTTCCATGTCTTAATTACCATAAATAATGCTATAATGAACATAGGTGTTCATACATCTTTACAAATACATGGTTTCAAAAATTTTAGGTGGTTACCAACTGAGAGATTGCTGGGTCATATGGTAGCTCTTTTTTAATTTTTTATTGTTGACACTATTACAAATGTCCCCATTTTCCCTCTTTTGCCCCCCTCCACTCAGCCTTTGCCCCATACTCGGGCCTTCAATACATCAGTGTCAGTGGGCTCTGCATATATAATATGAGTACATATATATTCTTTAGCTAATCTCTTCCAGTCCTTCCTAATCCCTTCCACCCTAATATCTTTCAGTCTGTTCAATGTACCCATGCCTTTGTTTTTATTTTGTTCATCAGTTTATTTTGTTCATTACATTCCATGTGCGAATGAGATCATATGGTGTTTGTCTTTCTCTCACAGCCTTATATTGCTTGGCTCAATAATCTCCACACCCACAAATTTTGTTGCAAAGGATGAGTGCCTTCTTTTTACAGCTGCATAGAATTTCATTGTGTAAATGTACCACCCCTTTTTTCTTTATGCATTCATCTAGTGATGGGCACTTCAGTTGTTTCCAGATCTTGAGTATTATAAATAATGTTTCTATAAAATAAAAGTGCATATATTAATTCTGATTGGTGTTTTGGGATTATTAGAAGATAGTGCCAGAAGTGGAATTGGTCAAATGGCAGTACCATTTTAAATTTTTTGAGGAAATTTGATACTGTTTTCTACGGTGGCTACACAAGTCTTCATTTCCACCAGCAGTGCACTAGGGTTTTGTTTCCTTCACATCCTCTCCAGCACCTGTTGTTTGTTGATTTATTAATAGTAGCTATTCTGGCAGGTGTGAGGTAACACCTCATTGTAGTTTTAGTTTGCATCTCTCTCATGATTAGTGACAATGAACATTTTTTCATATGTCTACTGGCTAAGTATATATCTTCTTTCAAGAAGTGGCTATTCAGGCCCTTTGCGCATTTTTTTCTTTTTTTAATATATTTTATTGATTATGCTATTACAGTTGTCCCATTCCCACCTCTTCACTCTCCTCCACCCTGCACACTCTCTCCCACCTGCATTCCCCTGTTTTAGTTCATGTCCATGTGTCATACTTATAAGTTCTTTAGCTTCCACATTTCCCATACTATTCTTACCCTCCCCCTGTCTATTTTCTACCATCTATACTACTTATTCTCTGTATCGTTTCCCCCTCTCTCCTCTTCCCACTCCCCTGTTGCTAACTCTCCATGTGATCTCAATTTCTGTGGTTCTGTTCCTGTTCTAGTGGTTTGCTTAGTTTGTTTTTGTTTTTGTTTTAGGTGGTTGTTAATAAGTGTGAGTTTGCTGTCATTTTACCGTACGTGTTTTTTATCTTATTTTTCTTAGATAAGTCTCCTTAACATTTCGTATAATAAGGGCTTAGTGATAATGAACTCCTTTAACTTGACCTTATGTGGGAAGCACTTTATCTGCCCTTCCATTCTAAATGGAAGCTTTGCTGGATAGAGCAATCTTGGATGTAGGTCCTTGCCTTTGATGACTTGGAATACTTCTTTCCAGCCCCTTCTTGCCTGTAAGGTTTCTTTTGAGAAATCAGCTGACAGTCTGATGGAAACTCCTTTGCAAGCAACTGTCTCCTTATCTCTTGCTGCTCCTAGAATTCCCTCCTTCATTTTAATCTTGGGTAATGTAATTATGATGTGCCTTGGTGTGTTCCTCCTTGGGTCCAACTTCTTTAGGACTCTCTGAGCTTCCTGGACTTCCTGGAAGTCTATTTCCTTTGCCAGATTGGGGAAGTTCTCCTTTATTATTTGTTCAAATAAGTTTTCCACTTGTTGCTCTTCCTCTTCTCCTTCTGGTACCCCTATAATTTGGATGTCGGAACGTTTAAAGATGTCCTGGAGGTTCCTAAGCCTCTCCTCATTTTTTTGAATTCTTGTTTCTTTGTTCTTTTCTGTTTGGTTATTTCTTTCTTCCTTCTGGTCCACTCCATTGATTTGAGTCCCAGTTTCTTTCCCATCACTATTGGTTCCCTGTGTGTTTTCCTTTATTTCACTTAGCATAGCCTTCATTTTTTTCCTCTGATTTGCAACCAAATTCAACCAATTTGGTGAGCATCCTGATCACCAGTGCTTTGAACTGTGCATCTGATAGTTTGGCTATCTCTTCGTCATTTAGTTGTATTTTTTCTGGAGCTTTGATCTGTTCTTTCATTTGGGCCATTTTTTGTCTTGACGCACCTGTTACATAGTGAGGGGCAGAGCCTTAGATGTTGACCAGGGCAGGGCAACCCAGTTGCTGTGTTGTGATGCTGTATGTGGTGGAGGGGTCCAAGAGGGAACAATGGCACTTGCTCCACTCTCTGCTGGATTTCAGTCACTTCTGCATTTCAGTCACTTCTGCTGCTTCCTCCAAGCAAACTGGGTGCTTCTGGTGCTGATTCCCATGTGGGTGGGTCTGTGTACATTCTAGGACCCTGTGGTCTCTCCAAGGAACTCTGCTGTGAGGCTGGGAATCTTTCCTGGCACCTCAACCCCCAGAGATGTTTTCAATTGGTGTTTTGAGGCTTTATTTTTCTGTGATGGGACCCTGGGTTGTGTGGTCTGTCTTGCTCCAGTTTTGCCTGGTTTATCTGCACGTGAATGTGGGACTGCCCAATTCCGCAAGCCACCTTGGGTGCCAAGCCCCTCTACATTCCACCGCCTTGCTGGGTCCACCTGCTGCCTCCTTGTGCACCTGCCACGGTCTGCCAGCTGCTGCTCTATGCACCCGGGGTCTGCCAGTCACTGCTGTTTTTTTGCCGTGACCCCTCTCTGCCCAGCTGCCCAACTCCACCCTTCCTGCCGGTCTGGATGAATGTGTCTACTTTAACTCCTTGGTTGTCAGACTTTCATACAATTCAATTTTCTGTCAGTACTGGGTGTTATTTTGTTTCTGAATTTTTGTTGTCCTTATTTTGGTTGTGCAAGGGGCACAGTGTGTCCACCTATGCCTCCATCTTGGCCATAAGTTCCTTTGCCCATTTTTTAATCAGATGTTTGTCTTCCTATTGTTGAGTTGTATAAGTTCATTATATATTTTGGAAATGAACCCTTTATCAGATATCATGGGTGAATATGTTCTCCTATACAGTGGATTCCATTTTCATTTTGTGGATGGTTTCTTTTGCTGTGCAGAACCTTTTTAGTTTTACATAATCCTATGTGTTTATTTCTCCTTTGTTTCTCTTGCCCTAAAAGACTTAGCAGCAAAATATATTGCTACATGAGATGTCTATAATTTTACTGTCCATGTTTTCTTCTAGGATTTTATGGTTTCATAACTTGCATTTAAGTGTTTTATCAATCTTGAGTTTATTTTTGTGTGGTACAAGTTGGTGGTCTAGTTTCTTTCTTTCTTTTTTTTTTTTGTTACCTGTGCCAGTCCAGTTTTCCCAACATCATTTATTAAAGAGACTTCTTACTCCATCGTATGCTTTTGTCTCCTTTGTCAAATATTAAATGACCATAAAGGTGTGGCTTGATTTCTGGGCTCACTGTTCTGTCTCATTGATCTATGTGCCTGTTCTTATGTCAGTATCAGGCTGTTTTGTTTACAATAGCTTTGTATTGTAGAATAGTTTAATATCTGGTATTTTGATTCCTCCATCTTTGTTCTTCTTTCTCAAGATCACTGAGGCTATTTGGACATTTTTTTGATTCCATATAAATTTTTGGAATATTTGTTGTAAATATGTGAAATATGCCATTGGTATTTTAATAGAAATTTTATTATATTTATATATTGCTTTCAAAATATGGACATTTTAATGATGATGTTAATTCATCTCACATGTACATTGTATATGCTTCCATTTTTTTGTGTGCCTTCTTCAATTTTTTTCTTGAATATCTTATAGTTTTCCAAATACAGGTCTTTTACCTCCTTGGTTAAGTTTATTACTACATACCTTAATTCTTGTTGTTGTTGCCATGGTAAATAAGATTGTTTTCTTAGTTTCTTTTCCTCATAGCTCATTATTGTTGTATAAAAGTGCTACCAGTTTTTGGATGTTAATTTTGTATCCTGTTACTTTGCTAAATTTATTTATTACATCTAGTAGGTTTTAGTGAAGGCTTTCGGGTATTCCTTGTACAACATTATGTCATCTGCTAATAATGGCATTTTTAATTTCTCCTTTCTCATTTGGATGCATTTTATTTTACCTTCTTTTCTGATCAGTGTGGCTAACATTTCCAGTACTATGTTGATGAAGAGTGGTGAAAGCAGATATGCCTGTTTTGTTCCTGATCTTAAGGAAAATAATTTTAGTTTTTGCCCATTGAATAGGATGCTGGCTGTAGGTTTATCATAGATGACCTTTTATTGTGTTGAGGTATAATCCCTTTATTCTTACTTTGCTGATAGTTTTTATCATAAATGGGTGCTGGACTTCATTGAATGTTTTTTAATGCATCTACTGATATGATCACGTAAGTTTTATCCTTCATTTTGTTTATATGATGTATCATATTTATTTAGTTTTAGGTATTCTACCACATATATCCTGGAATAAATCTCACTCGATCACAGTGTCTGATCTTCTCATGTATTGCTGGATCCAACTTGCTAATACTTTATTTAGGATCTTAGCACCTATGTTTGTCAGGAATATTGGACTATAGTTTTCTTTTTTTGCTATGCCTTTATCTTGTTTTGACATTAGGATAATGGTGGTCTTATAAAGAGTTTGGAAATCTTTCCTCTTCTTATTTTTGGAATAGTGTGAGGAGGATAGGAATTAGTTTTTCTTTGAACGTTTGGTGAAATTCACCCGTGAAGCCATGAGGTGAAGGTTTTTGTTTGCTGGGAGTTTTTTTTTTAATTGTTGTTCGAACACAATTGTCTCCATTTTCACCCCACCACATCCTACTGCTGCACCCATCCCCGCCTCTCACCCTCAAACTCACCCTCTTTGGCATTGTCCACGTGTCCTTCATACATGCTCTTTAACATCCCCACTATTATCCCCTATTATCCCTCTATCCTCTCCTCTCTGGCTACTGTCAGACTGTTCTTTATTTCAGTGTCTCTGGTTGTACTTTGCTTGTTTGTTTTGTTGATTAGGTTCCATTATTACTTCAATTTTATTAGTTGTTATCTGTCTGTTCAGGTTTTCTGATTATTCCTGATTGAATTTTGGAAGATTTTACATTTCTAGGAATGTGTCAATTTTGCCCAGATTGTCCAATTTGTTGGCATGTAGTTGTTTATAGTATTTTCTTAAAGCCTTTTGCATTTCTGTGGTGTCTGTTGTTACTTTGTTTCTTTCATTTCTGATTTCATTTATTTGGGTCCTTTCTCTTTGTTTCTTGATGAGTCTAGCTAAAGGATCATCAATTTTACTTTTTCAAAGAACCAACTCTTAGTTTCACTTTTTAAATTAGGTTTTGGTGTCTATTTTATTTATTATGGCACTGATATTTATTATTTTCTTCCTTCTGATTACTGTTGGCTTTGTTTTTTTCTTTCTAGTTCTTTTAAGTGTAAGATTAGATTATTTGAGATTTTTCTTGCTTTTTGAGGTTGGCCTGTAATGTTATGAACTTTCCTCGTAGGACTGCCTTCTCTGTGTCCCACAGATTTTTTGTTATTGTGTTTTCATTTTCATGTGTTTCCAGATAGTTTCCCATTTCTTCCTTGATCTTTTTGGTTAACAACATGCAATTTAGCCCCTTTTGTTTGAATGTTATTGAAGGGTTTTTTAATATAATGTGAAATACCTTGATTTTTTGATATTTTTATTATATTTTTAATTATCAAAATTATATTTTGATAATTAATAATTTGATTTTTAGTTTCATGGTATTCTGATCCTAGAAGATTCTTGTATGATTTCAATCTTCTTGAATTTGTTAAGACTTATTTTGTGTCTTAACATGTGGTCTATCTTTGAAAATGTTACTTGTGTACTTGAGAATAATGTATATTCTTCTCCTTTGAGAAAAAAATGTTCTGTAAATATCAGGTAAATTTCTCTGATATAGGTTGTCAATTAAAGGTAATTTTTTTCTGTTAATTTTTTTGTTTGGAGATCTATCCATTAGTATCAGTAGAGTGTTAAATTTCCCTACTATGACTGTATTGATGTTGATCTCTCTTTTAAAGTCCAGTAAGAGTTTTTAATATATTTAAAACCCAAACATTTGGTGCATATATGGTGCTCCCACATTTGGTGCATATATGTTTTCCAGGGTTATATCTTCTAATTGTGTTTGTCCCTTTAATATTATTTAGTGATCTTCTTTGTCTCTTTTTATGGCATTTGTTTTGAAGTTTTTTTTTGTCAGATGTAAGTATTCTGCCCCAGGTTTGTTTGTTTGTTTGTTTCCATTTGCATGGAATATTTTTTTTTCCATTCCTTTACTTTCAACCTGTATGAACCTTTTGTTCTTAGGTGGGTCTCTTCTGGACAGCATATACACATATACATATGTATATATTAGATATGTATATACATATATATGTGTATATATATTATCTCACCTTTTCTTATTCATTCAGCTACCTTATATCTTTTTATTGAAGAATTTAATCAATTACATTCACATTTAAGGTTATTATTGATAGGTACTTATTTATTGCCATTTTTATTCTTTTTTTATTGTATTTATTTATGTTCAGAGAGGGGGAGGGAGGGAGAAAGAGGGAGAAAAATATCAATGTGTGGTTGTCTCTCACATGCCCTGCAATGGGGACCTGGCCAGCAACCCAGGCATGTGCCCTAGACTGAGAAACAAACCAGCAACCCCCTGGTTCACAGCTGGCACCCAATCCACTGAGCCACACTAGCCAGGGTACACTTTTATTCTGTATGCTTATGTCCTCTCTATTTCTTCTTCTTAAATCAGTCCTCTTAAAATTTCTTCAATGCTGATTTGGTGGCAAAGACTCCCTTTATTCTTTTTTTTTTCTGAGAAACTCTTTATTTCATCTTCAGTTTCAATGATTGCCTTACTGGATAGAGTAATCTTGGTTTCAGATCCTTGCTTTTCATTACTTTAACTACTTTATGCCATTTTGTTCCGGTGTAGTATTTCTTTTGAGAAATAAGCTGACAGCCTTATAAGAACTCCCTCGTAAATAACTAGGTGCCTCTCTCTTGCTGTCTTTAAGATTCTTTCTTTGTCTTTAACCTTTGCAATTTTAATTATAATATGTCTTGATGTGAGTCTCTTTGGGTTCATCTTGATTAGGACTCTCTGTGCTTCCTTACTTGTGTGATTTTTTGTTCACCAGATTAAAAAAGTTTCCTGTTATTATTTTTCAAAAGGTTCTCTATCCCTTGCTGTCATTTTTCTCCTTGTAGTACCCTTATAATGTAAGATGTTGTTATTTTTCATGTTGTACCAAAGATCCCTTAAACTGTCCTCCTGCTTTTTAATTATTTTTTTCTTTTGCTATTCAACTGATTTTTTAAAATTTTGTCTTCTAATTCACTTATTTTATCCTGTGCTTCATGCAACCTGATTGTTTTCCAGTGTATTTTTTATTTCATATGTTATTCTTTTTTTTCTGACTGGTTATTTTTTATGGTTTCTGCTTTTTTTATAATGCTGTGGAACATCCTTATAACATTTACTTTGATGTCTGGTTCTGATTTTGCTCCTTTTCTGGAAATCCCTCCTGTTCTTTTATTTGGCCTCTTTCTTTGTCTCCCTATTTTGGTTGTCTTTTTATGTTTGTTTCTATGTGTTAAATAAAACTGCTATGACTCTTAGACTTGGTGGGGTTTCCTTCTGTAGTAGGTGTCCTGTGGGTCCCAGTGGTGCAGTCTCCTTGATCCCCTAATCTTCATGTTCTAAGAATAACCCTTGTGTGAGTTGTGTGGGCTTTCCTTTTGTAATCAACTTCTGATTACTTTGTCCCATTCATGGGTAGGCTCAACTCTCAGGCTGATTGACTGTGAGGCCCAACCCTGATTACACTGTGCACACTGTTGTTCAGGTGCTAAGAAAACAAAACAGGACAAAGCAAAACAAAACTGAATATAACTTAACAGAAATACAAGCCACAATGAACAATAAAAACAACAAAAAAAGGAGAAAAAAGAGACAAACAAAAAATAATATGACAGGAAACAAAAGAATTAGAGAAGGAAAAACCATAAAAGAGACTATGAAATGCAAGAAAGAAGTAAAAAAGAAATAATAATAATAAATATAGAGAGAGAAAATAAAAATAAATTATACAAAAATTATTTAAAAGAATTTAAAAAGAGAAGATATGTAGAGTAAGAAAAAGAAATAGAGAATAAGAGATATGAAAAAGAGAAGAAAAATAAAGAAAAGATTGAAAAGAAATAAATGTGGTTCACCTCAGCAGATTGCTGTGCTTCCAGCAATCACCCTCTAGATACACTGTTTGTGAAGCCCATTGGATCTTGCTCCACTGTTGTCCAAAGCTTATGATTTGTTTTGCTTTTCTGGGCCTCCCTAGAATTTCCCTGTTGCAAGCTAATACCAGATGCTGTCACATCCAGCCCTTAGCAAGCTTGTCAGTGTGGAGCTTCTAGTAGACTGGCAGGTAGGCCCTCCAGAGCCCAGGGCTTGGTTCAGCCTCTGGTGTAGCCCTTTGAATGTCCCTTCTGCGAGCTGTTTTCCCTTCCCCCATGAACTGCACTCAGCAAGGGTACCTGTGACCTGGTAGCAGGGATCCAAACAATCTCTGGGGTGGTGCTCATAGCCTGTAGGGTCAGGGGAACTGGCACTTCCTCTACTTCCCATGGCTATATGGGCTGAACTCATTAGAGAGCATGGTTCTGCTTCCAAGTAATGCAGCTGCAGAGTCCATCACACACCTGTCTGACTCCCAGGCAGAAGCCCACTGAGAGACATAGTTTCAAAAACCTAGGTTCATATGGTTCACTGACACTTCCATGCAGCCTAACCGAGCAGAAGCAGATCAAAAAAAATCAGGCCCCCTTGACACTCCAATCTCTCTACATGTGCCGGTGACAGCAGGGTAGGGTAAAAACTTCTAGCTCTGCCTGGGCTCTGAACATGTTAAATGTCCCACTCCCTCAAGCTGTGTAACCAATCAGGGCGGGCAAAATGTCCAGGCCCCTGCTTTGCCCCTTTGCTTTGGAAAACTGCAGAACAGGGGAGACAGTGATTCAACAAGTGGGGGCAAGGGCATCACCTGTGCCCTTGATGTGCATGAAGGTAGTCTTCTTCATGCCTCCCCATCCACACTCCAACTGTCTCTCTGCCCAAAGTCATTCTATAGACTAGAGGGCCCCTCAAATATCACTGCTAGATGTACCAAGCAGACCCCCTCCTCCAGGCCCAGAACTGCCACATGGCCCTTCCAGCTGTCACAGATTACAGCAAACTTCCAAACCTAGTGTTGTAACAATGGGCTTGCTTTTTCCCTGCGGATGGTACACTCCATGTCTTCCATATAAACCAAATCCCCATTGATTCCTACCACGCAATGATGCATAGGGGGCCCTTCCCATCTCCTGTTGCTCCACACCTGTGTGTGGAGGGAGGGAGTCCCACCAATTCAATATCCCTCTGGTTTCCCAGACAAAGCACATGTGTGAGGGGGCTTACCCTCTCTTTGTCTCCTCCTACCTTCCTCCACACTTTTTTTTACACAATTTTAGGTCAGCTGCACTTCAAATGGTTTTTCAATATGATTGATCAGCAGTTTAGTTGCAAGTCAGGTCCAAGGCTGGGAGCAAGAAGACAGAGCTTTCAAGTACTTTGCAGCCATCATTGGGATTCTCTTTTATTTTTAAGTTTTTGAGGAGTCTCCATACTGTTTTCCAGTGACTATAAAAATATACATTTCCACCAACATTGTATGAGTGTTTGTCTCCACAACCTCTTCAATACTTATTATTACTTTTCTTGCTACTAATAGCCAGATAATTATTTATTAACACTGATTTTATTGAGCTTCAAGTTGTAAGAGCAGTTGGTTATATGACTGTAACCCAAAAATTTCTTCCTTAACAGAGTAATATGTTTACCTGGGAAGATATTTCATCCTGAAAACAGGCACTGTACTTGCAAGAAAAACAGATCAGGGACTAAGGTTACTGGAACTTCAATAGCACCTTCTTTGTTCTTGCTACAAATTAAAGGATCATTTGCATCATGTGCACAGAAAGGTTAAGTGTATTTTGAGTAGCAGCCCTCTAGTTCTACCTAAAGTTCAATTAGTTTTGATATATTTTTTATTGCTGTTCAATTATAGTTGTCCCCATTGTTCCCCCATTTCTCTCCCCTGCCCTACACACCCCCACCTCCCACATTCAAACCTACCCCCTCATTGTCTCTGTCCATGGGTCCTTTATACATGTTCCTTGACTTGAACCTTTCCCAACTTTCCCATGTTATCCATTTTCTCCCTCCCCTCTGGTTACTGTCAGTTTGTTCTTTATTTCCCATCAGTAAACGAGTGCATCAAAAAACTATGGTACATTTACACTATGGAATACTATGCATCAGAGAGAAAGAAGGAACTCCTACCCTTTGCAATAGCATGGATGGATCTGGAGAGCATTATGCTAAGTGAAATAAGCCAGGCAGTGAAAGACAAACACCATATGATCTCACCTGTAAGTGGAAAAAACAAAACAAAACAAAACAAAACAAAACAAACAAGCAAGCAAACTAGAACCAGAGACATGGAAATAAAGTTTTGACACATTTTAAAACTTATCTGAAAAAATAAAACCATAAGAGTCTGCATATTTTTTGCTAAAAATAATGAAGGGAATATCTGCCTTACCACATGGTACAACATACCAGAAAAAATAGTGTTAAGTCACATGGAAAATGTAACAAACTTACATAAAAGAAGTGGATATTGAAAGGGATCAAAGAGGGGAAGGGACAAAGTGAAAGAAGGCCCTGTTTACAGATGCTATTTTGAAAAATTGTCTTGTTTTTCAAGGAAGTTAGGATTTTAAACATTAGTGCACTCCCATGTAGGTGACTCTCTCTTTTCCTCTTGCTTCTTTTAGGATTCTCTCTTCATATTTAATCTTGGGTAACTTAATGATGATGTGTCTTTGTGTGTTCCTCCTTGGGTCCAACTTCTTTGGGACTCTCTGGGCTTCCTGGACTTCCTGGAAGTCTATTTCTTTCATCAGATTGGGGAAGTGTTCCTTCATTGTTCGTTCAAAGAAGTTTTCAATTTCTTGCTGCTGTTCTTCTCCTTCTGGCACACTTATAATTCAGATATTAGAATGTTTCAGGTTGTCACAGAGGTTTGTAAGACTCTCTTCACTTTTTTGAATTCCCATTTCTTCATTCTGTTCTGGTTGAATGTTTATTTTTTCCTTTTGTTCCAAATCATTGCTTTGACTCCTGGTTTCCTTCCTGTCACTGTTGGTTCCCTGAACATTTTGTTTTATTTCACTTTGGGTACCCTTCATTTGTTTTTTCATTTTTCAACCAAGCTCAATCAGTTCTATGAGCATTTTGATTATCAGGGTTTTGAACTCACCATCAGATATGTTGGCTATCTCCTCATTGCTTAGTTCTCTTTTTTAGGTTTTCCTCTGTTTTTTCATTTGGGTCATATTTCTTTGTCTTGGTGCACCTGATAAGTTGTAAGGGGGTGAGGCCTTAGGTATTCACCAGGGCAGGGCAACTGTCTTTGTTACCCTATGGCACTGCCTATGGGGGAGGAGCCAGAGAAGGAACAGTGCAGCATGCCTGCTTCTCTCTAGCACACAAGGGAGTACCTATAAAGCTATCAGCTGATTTCTCAAAAGAAACCTTGCAGGCAAGAAGGGGCTGGAAAGAAGTATTTGAAATTATGAAAGGCAAGGACCTACATCCAATATTACTCTATCCAGCAAAGCTTTCATTTAGAATGGGAGACCAGACAATGTGCTTCCCAGATAAGATCATGTTAAAGGAATTCCTCTTCACCAAGCCATTATTATATGAAATGTTAAAGGGACTTGTCTAAGAAAAAGAAGATAAAAAATATGAACAGTAAATTGACAACAAACTCACAACTATCAACAAATGAACCAAAAAGAAAAGAAAAACAACAAAAACAAAAACTAAGCAAACAACCAGAACAGGAACAGAATCAGAGAAATGGATATCACATGGAGGGATTTCAGTGAGGAGGGGGAAGGAAGGAATAAGGGAGGAAGGTACAGGGAAGAAACATAATTAGTAGGCATAAAATAGACAGGGAGAGATTAAAATGGCATAGGAAACAGAGGACTCAAAGAACTTATATGTACAACCCATGGACATGAGCTAAGGAGGGGGGATCCTGGAGGAGGGGAAGGGAAGAGATAATTGGGAAAATTGGAAAAACTGTAATAGCATAATCAATAAAAAATACTTTAAAAAAGAAAAATAAAAAAATAAACATAAGAGTGATGTGGTTAAAATAGCATTTACAAAAATTCCCTAAATCATTATGACCTTTGCAGAGACCTAAAGAAAGGCAGTAGCAGTGAGAATGAAGAGGGTAAATAACAAAGTATAGTGGTAATCAGTTTTAATCTAAGTGTGACCATGATGATATAAAGTCATGTCATTTACAAAGACAGAGAACACAGTATGGGAAGGATGGTATTTAGATGCACAGCTTAGTTTGGGTCATGTTTAATTTGAGGCTCCAGCTGGAACAATTTGGGTGTTCTTGGTATATGAGTTGTTGCAAGGAGGTATTGTGTACTACACAATATCTGCTGAGCACAACGTGATGCCATAGAAAGAAGTGCAGACATCTGTAAATCTCTCTACTTCAAATTATATTTAAGTTAAATTTAATAAATATTATTATCTGTGTCTTAGAAAATACTGAAGTCTCTTGAATTTACTTATTTTTATTCATTAAATAATTAGTTGTTGAACACAATATATGTCAAGAATTTTACTAAGAGCTGACAATATAATGATAGAGAAAGTAAGAATGAAGAAGGAGGTATAAAGTCCTTGTTCTGGTGGAGTTTAGAATGAATGAAATGATTTATGGAAATGAATATATAAATACAATGGTCATGAACACTGAATTTAGAAGTATACAGTGCCATGATAACAAATGACAGGAAGAATGGGTCAAGTGAAGATCAGGAAGGATTACCATAAAGTGTGATCTGTTTTCAGAGAGAAGATTAGGAATTAACCTGAAAAAGAGAACATAATATATGCTAAGATCTAGTAAACAGAGGAACTATATTCCATTTGAGGAACTGAAAGAAAGGAAATAGTCACATGTATTTCATAACAGAAAACTTCTCAAATATCATTAAAATCTGATTCTGTTTTAAGTATATATTTTCTTTGAAAAAATAACAAATGGTATTTTAGGATATAATTATGCACTGAAATCCATAATATAATCTAGTAAAAATTATATCATGTTTATATCTAAGTAACATATTCAGGAGGCTGTTTATATGATAATGACCTAGTTCACTCTTGGTAGCCTTCAGTATCTGCAAATCTCAAATTCCATAATGGATGTGTCAGAGCACATTATCAATCTATCAGTTCACTGAAGTACCAGGTTTCTATGTGCTGGTCACCCAACATTTTTAGAATAACAGCTTCTTTAATAATTTCTGGGTAACATGGGGTCTTTCTCTCCCATCCACCACCATATTACTCAGATGCGAGTTAAAGCAACTTGAGTACTTCACTTTGCTACAATACCACCCAAAAGGCCTCCAAAGCCCTTTTAAATATCCACCTAAGCTTTTGTTGAAGATTTTTAGTTCTGTGCATGACACTAAGCTCTTAAGTGAGAATGTTCACAATGCACCCTTAATACCATGGGGACAAGAGGTGGTGCTGCAAATCTGAACTCCTTATTTCTCTAACATGGCGAACTTCCAGAATGTTGAAGTGAGGAACCTACCTAATCCTCTTCCCCCAAAAAGTGGTGGCACTGAACATTTTTTTTCCAAAGATGACCATATTAAGACTCGAGAAATGGATCAAAGGCATAACAAATTGAGAAGTGTTTATTCTAGAAAAACTGCTAAACCCAGTATAAGCACAACTGTGGTTCTAATCAGGGCTTCTCTTATCTCCTCCCTATCCCCAGTGTTCTGTGTGCAGTTCTACAAGGGCAAGAAAAAACATGAAAATCAGAACCTTTTCTTTTGGAGCTGGTTAAGTTGGTTTAAAGAGCGGTAGGAAAAAACATAAGTTCAGGTCAAATATTGTCAAAAAATAGCAAACTCAAAGGCAAACATGGAAAAAGTTAACTCCCCAATTAGCTTGAGGGTATAACTCTGGATAGGGTAAGCAACATACCTGCAGACTAGAAAGCAAAATATAACCAGAAATATTGAAATAAAGAACAAACTGACAGTAACCATAGGGGAGAGGGGTGAGGGATAATGGCGGAAAATAGGGGAAGGTCCATCAAGGAGCATGTGTAAAGGACAGATGGACAAAGCCAAAGGAGGTAGGTTAGAGATTGGGAGGTGGGGATGGGTGGGGTGGGGGGGGGCTGTGGTGGCATGAAAATGGAGACAACTTGAACAACAATAAAAAATAAGAGAAAAGAAATACCATATGATCTCACCTTGAATGGGATCCTAATCAACAAAACAAACAAATAGGCAAATTATAACTGAACACACTGAAATTGAGAACAAGTTTGACAGTGACCAGAGGGGAGAGGGGAGGGAATTCCAGGGGAAAAGGGGAAGGGTTTTCAGGAGCAAGTATAAAGGACACATGGACAAAAATAAGGGGGGTGGAAATGGGAGGGAGTTGGGCTGGGATGGGAGTAAAAGGCATAAAACTGTACTTGAACAACAATTAAAAAAAATTAAAAACCCCAAAACTATGGTACATTTACACAATAGAATACTATGCAGCAGAGGGAAAGAAGGAGCTCCCACCCTTTGTGACAAATAGCATAGATGGACATGGAGAGCATTATGCTAAGTGAAATAAGCCAGGCAGTGAGGGACTGATACCATATGATATCACCTTTAACTGGAACATAAATAATAAAAGAAAAAAGCAAACAAAATATAACCAGAGACATTGAAATTAAAAACAGTCTGACAGTAACCAGAGTGGGAGTGGGGGTGGATAGTGGGGGGAAGGGTTTCCAGGAACTACTATAAAGGACACATAGATAAAACCAAGGGCGAGGGTGGAAGCAAGGGATGGAGGTGGGTTTAGCTGGGGTTGGTGAGGGAGGGGGGAAATGCAGACAACTGTAATTGAACAACAACAAAATAAAATGATTTTTCAAAAGGCCAGTAGGAAAAAAATTTCATTCATCTGAAATGTGGTGTTGGAGGAGAGTTCTACGCATATCCTGAACTCCCAGAAAAATGAACTAAGCCCTAGAGTAAATTAAGCCTGAAGCAGTCAGGCAAATTAAGCCTCAAAATATGGCAAAACTGAATGTTGTATTTTGGGCACAACATAAGAAAGCAAGATTCTTTGTAAAAGGCAAAAATGCTGAGAAAAGTAGAAAGCAATAGGGAGAAAAGGAAGGCAAAGTATGAGATGAATTGAATCCATAAAAGAAGCCATAGGCATGAGTTTAGCAGAGCTCAGCAGGGCTGTTGACAGAACGTTGAACCTCTCTCATTTAAAGAGTCTCCAGTAGTCAGAGCCAACTCAACAGCACATAACACACACGTATGCAAAAAATGACAATTTCATCTTTCTTTATACCCTTTATTTTTATTTGCTTGCTGGGTTAGAAACTACCACTTTAGTACCACTTTGTACCATTTTAGTACCACTTTAATAATGACAATTGCAGACACCCTTATTCTGTTTCTAATTTTAATGTTAAACCTTCTAACTTTTTGTTATCAAGTAGATTTCCTATACTTTGGTTATAGCTAAACTACACTGTATTGAGGAAATTCCCTTTATTCCAAAGTCGGTAAGATGTTTCTTTCATCAATGTATGTTTAATTTTATTGAGGATTTTGCCAGGCATATGATGAGATAATCAGACTGTTCATTTCTTTTTCTACTTTAATCTGTTCATTTAGACAGCTATATTAATGGATTTTCTAATGTTCAATTATTATATTGCTGGTAAAAACTCTGCATGAACATATAAATTTATTTCCTTCCATAATTGATATTGGATAACAGCTATTGGATGTTTGGCTTATTTGTTTGCTTTGTTTTTATTTGTTCACAATTATTTTGTTTATTTCAACTTTTTCTTTATGTTGTTTAATTACATTTGTTCCACCTTTTTCCCCATTTCTCCTTACTCCCACAGTCAATCTCCCACCCTTTGTCTGTGCCCCCATGAGTCTTGTTTCAAGTTTTTTGACAGGTTATTGCATTTTTCTGTTGTGATATCCTACCTGCATGAAAGGACTTTGATTGTATTGTCTTTTTTTATATCCAGAAATTACCCATCACATAAGAGCTTAGGACCTATTTAGGTTGCTGCCCCATTTCACCATGTATAATGTACACCCATGTTTTGGGTCCAAACTTTCAGGAAAAAAATCTCTCATTTTAATTTTTTAATTCAATCTTTTTAAGATTTTATTTATTCATTTTTAGAGAGAGGGGAAAAGAAAGAGAAAGAAAGGGAGAGAAATATCCATGTGTGGTTGCCTTTCAAGTGCCCTGTACTGGGGACCTGGCCCACAACCCAGGCATGTGCCCTGACTGAAAATCAAGCAGGCAACCCTTTGGTTTGCAGCCCATGCTTAATCCATTGAACTACACCAGTCAAGGCATAATTCAAATTTTTATTTATTTATATTTAGAAACAAAACTGATTATCATATTTCAGAGTATTATTTTGCACAAAGATATTGTTATTGCTTTCAAGAGTTACACTTTCAATGCATAAACATAAATAAAAGAACTAAAAACACTTATATAGAAACAGCATTAGTAATACCCAAATATAATGTGCATCCTTATTTTTCCCTCAAAAATTTGGGCAATAAAGTGCACATTCTACAAAGCAAATACATTATAACTTTCCCAATAGGTTTAATTTTTATTGTAAATGGCATACTTAGTTTTTTCCTCTTTGAGTCTTATTATAATCATTTATAACTTTCAATAAAATTTTCCATCTCATTTTGACTTCAAAAAACTTGAAATAAAGTTTACCTTCTCTTACTAATTTTTACTCTTTTACCATATCCATTAAGACCCACTTTTAAAATCCAAACATTGTTTATCTGTACATTATCATTTTTATCAACCCTGTAGAATTTACATTTTATTAATGTTTCAAAAAAAGTAGTTTGTGGCAAATCTGATCTTTTCTATTACATAGTTTGCCTTAAGTTCTATTTAAATAATATAGCATTCATATTTATTTCCTTTCTTCTACACTTTTAGATTTATTTTATGGTTCTGCTACTTGCTTCCAGAGTGAATTTTAGATTATTTTCAACATTTATTCTTCTCTACAAATGCATTTAAGCTATTAATTGTTCTGTAAGTCTACATTGGTTTTATAATACCATTATGGACTATAAACCAGGATAGATATTGAAGAGAATATACACAAGCCTACAAAAATTTAGTAGTCAGAAGATTGAAACGACATATGCCAAACATCAATGTTACAAGCTACTGAAGTTTAGAATCATTTACAAAATAAAATAAAGAAAAAATTAGAGAACAAAATAGTCACATTACTTCACAAGGAATTGCACTGTCATACAGGTAAAAATAACCACATACCATCTTTCAATTTTGTGATTACCACATTCACAAGTCACAGCAATGAACTGGGGAGAGCACAAATAAATTTCTCATAACACCTCAACAAAATAATAAAATTACTAGTGAATTTTTATTTTTTTAGTTTTCTAATATTTTAATTGTATAATAGAATATTATGATAAGTAATAGCTGTTACAAGTCACATTGTAAATCCAACATAACTTAAATTATATGAAAATACACATGCATAGACAAATGACTGAAAAAAGTATATAACTGTTTCTAAGTGTTGTAGTTATAAGTGATATTTCTTTCTTTTTTATTTATTATTTTTTAATTTTATTTTAATTGTTGTTCTTATACAGTTTTCTATCTTCTACTCCCATCCCAGCCCACTGCCTCAGCCCTCCCCAGCTTCTTCCCATTTCCACCCCCCCCCAGCTTTTGTCCAAGTGTCTTTCATACCTGTCGCTCTAAACCCTACCCCTTTTCCCTGGATATTCCTATCCCTCTCCTCTCTTGTTCTCAATTTCAATGTCTTTGGTTATATTATGCTTGTTTGTTTGTTCTGTTAATTAGGTTCCTGTTAAAGGTGAGATCATATGGTATTTGTCTCTCACCTCCTGGCTTATTTCACTTAGCATAATGCTCTCCAGTTCCATCCATGCTGTCGCGAAGGGTAGGAGCTCCGTCTTTCTTTCTGCTGCATAGAATTCCATTGTATAAATGTACCATAGTTTCTTGATCCATTCATTTACTGATGGGCACCTAGGTTGCTTCCAACACTTGGCTATTGTAAATTGTGCTGCTATGAGCATTGGGGTGCATAGGTTCTTTTGGATTGGTGTTTCAGGGTTTCTAGGATATAATCCTAGCAGTGGAATTGCTTAATCAAAAGGTAGGTCCATTTTTAGTTTTCTTAGAAAATTCCATACTGCTTTCCATAGTGGTTGTACCAGTCTGCAATCCCACCAACAGTGCACTAGGGTCCCCTTTTCTCCACAACCTCTCCAACACTTGTTGTTTGTTGCTTTGTTTATGATGGCCATTCTGACTGGTGTGAAGTGGTATCTCATGGTGGTTTTAATTTGCATCTCTCTGATAGCTAGCAATGTCGAGCATCTTTTCATGTGTTTCTGGATCTTCTGTATGTCCTCCTTGGAGAAGTGTCTGTTCAAGTATTTTGCCCATTTTTTAATTGGGTTGCTTGTCTTCTTAGAGTGGAGTCATGTGAGTTCTTTATATATTTTGGAGATTAAACCCTTGTCTGAGATATCATTGGCAAATATGTTTTCCCATACAGTTGGTTCTCTTTTTATTTTCATTCTGTTTTCTTTAGCCGTGCAGAGCTTTTTATTTTGATGAGATCCCATTTGTTTATTCTTTCCTTTATGTCCCTTGCTTTAGGGGACATATCAGTAAAAATGTTGCTGCGTGAAATGTCTGAGATTTTCCTGCCTATGTTCTCCTCTAGGACTTTAATGGTGTCATGGCTTATATTTAAATCTTTTATCCACCTTGAATTTATTTTTGTGTATGGTGTAAGTTGGTGTTCAAGTTTCCTTTTTTTCCATGTAGCTGTCCAGTTCTCCCAACACCACTTGTTGAAGAGGCTACTTTTACTCCATTTTATGTTGCTGCCTCCTTTGTAAAATATTAATTGACTGTAGAGAATTGGGTTTACTTCTGGGCTCTCTATTCTATTCCACTGGTCCATGTGCCTGTTTTTGTGCCAGTACCAGGCTGTTTTGATTACAGTGGCCTTGTAATATAGTTTGGTGTCAGGTATTGGAATCCCTCCTACTTGGCTCTCCTTTCTCAAAATTGCTGCAGCTATTCGAGGTTGTTTATAGCTCCATATAAATTTTTGAAGTGTTTGTTCTATGTCTATGAAATATGCCATTGGTAATTTAATAGGTATTGCATTGAATCTGTAAATTGCCTTGGGTAGTATGGACATTTTGATGATGTTAATTCTTCCAGTCCATAAACACGGTATATGTTTCCATTTGTTTGTGTCTTCCTTGATTTCTTTCTTCAGTGTTGTGCAGTTTTCTGCATACAGGTCTTTTACCTCCTTGGTTAGGTTTATTCCTAGGTATTTTATTTTTCTTTTTGCTATATCAAATGGGATTTTTTCTTGATTTCTGCTTCTGCTGTTTCATTGTTGGTATATAGAAATGTTGGTTTCTGGATATTGACTTTGTATCCTGCTGTTTGGCCAAATTCATTTACTAGGTCGAGCAGCTCTTTGGCCAAGTATATAGGATTTTCTGTGTACACTATCATGTCATCTGCAAACAATGATAGTTTTGTTTCCTACTTTCCAATTTGGATGCTTTTTATTTCCTTTTCTTGTCCTATCACTGTGGCTAAGACTTCCAATACTATATTGAATAGAAGTGGTGAAAGTGGACAACCTTGTCTTGTTCCTGATCTTGGTGGAAAAGATTTTAGCTTTTGCCCGTTGAGTATGATGTTGGCTGTAGGTCTCTCATATTATGTTGGCTGTAGGCCTTTATTATGTTGAGGAATGTTCCCTCAATTCCCACTTTGCTGAGTGTTTTTATCATAAATGGGTGCTATACCTTATCAAATGCTTTTTCTGCATCTATTGATATGATCATGTGATTTTTGCCTTTGCTTTTCTTTATGTGATGTATTACATTTATTGATTTGCCTATGTTGAACCATCCTTGCATCCCTGGGATGAATCCCACTTGGTCATGATGTATGATCTTTTTAATGTATTGTTGGATGCGGTTTGCCAATATTTTGTTGAGGATTTTAGCGTCTATGTTCATCAGTGCTATGGGCCTGAAGTTTTCTTTCCTTGTTATGTCTTTATCTGGTCTGGGCATTAGAATGATACAGGCTTCATAAAAAGAGTTTGGTAGTCTTCCATCATTTTGGATTTTCTCGAAAAGTTTGTGAAGGATAGGGGTTAGCTCTTCCTTAAATGCTTTGTAAAATTCTCCTGTGAAACCATCTGTTCCTGGGCTTTTGTGTGTCGGGTTTTTTGATTACTGCTTCTATTTCATCTGCTGTTAATGGTCGGTTCAGGCTTTCTGCTTCTTCTTCATTGAGTTTTGGGAGATTATATTTTTCTAGAAACTTGTCCATTTCACCTAAGTTTTCAAATTTTTTGGCATACAGTTCTTCATAGTAATTTCTTACAATCCTTTGTATTTCTGTGGTGTCAGTTGTATTCTCTCCTCTTTCATTTCTGATTGTGTTTATTTGAGTCCTCTCTCTTTTTTTCTCGATGAACCTGCTTAAAGGCTTGTCAATTTTGTTTATCTTTTCAAAAAACCAGCTCCTGAATTCATTGATCCTTAGAATGTGCTTTTAGCCTCTATGTCATTTAATTCTGCTCTGATTTTAGTTATTTCCTTCTTTCTACTTGCTCTGGGCTGTCTTTGCTGTTGATCCTCGAGTTCTTGTAGGCGTAGAGTTAAGTTGTTTGTTTGAGATGTTTCTATCTTTTTTAGGTAGGCCTGTATTGCTATGAACTTTCCTCTAAGGACTGCCTTTGCTGTGTCCCATAAGTTT
>PVKU01010157.1:0-24049 GCA_004027475.1 Anoura caudifer
AATTCGGATGTTGGGACGTTTAAAGATGTCCTGGAGGTTCCTAAGCCTCTCCTCATTTTTTTGAATTCTTGTTTCTTCCTTGTTTTTTGTTTGGTTGTTTCTTTCTTCCTTCTGGTCCACTCCATTGATTTGAGTCCCAGTTTTCCTCCCATCTCTGTTGGTTCCCCATGCATCTTTCTTCATTTCACTTATTGTAGCCCTCATTTTTTCATCTAATTTGTGAGCAAAATCAACCAATTCTGTAAGCATCCTGATCACCAGGGTTTTGAATTGTGCATCTGATAGGTTGGCAATCTCTTCATCACTTAGATAAATTGGCTTTGGGGCTTTGATTTGTTCTCTGGTTTGAGCCATTTTCATTTCTGGGTTTTTTTTTTTTTGTCTAGTCGCGGCTGCTACGTAGTGAGGGGTGGAGCCTCAGGTGTTTCCCAGGGCAGGACAGCCCAGTTGCTGGGTAGTGACTCTGTATGTGGGGGTGGGGTCCGAGAGGAGATAATGGGGCTTGCTTTACTCACTCTCGGATTCCAGTCCCTTTGGATTCCAATCCCTTTCACCGCTTCCCCTTTGCCTGGATTATCTGCGCGTGGATGTGGGACCACCAGGTCAGCCAGCTGCCTTGTGCGACCTCACTGGTTCTGCACAGTTGCCGCCCCGCCCGGGGTCTGCTAGTCGCTGCCTGTGCACCTGGGGGCTGCCTGCGTGCCCGGTCCACACCTCTGCTTTTTCCTGCTGCGACTCTGCCCCTCTTACCGGTCTGGATGAATTGTTGTTGGACTTCCAAACAGTTTGATTTTCTGAGTTCTGGTTGTTTTCTTGTTTCTAAATCTTTGTTGTCCTTAATTTTGGTTGTGAGAAGAGGTACAGTGTGTCTGCCTACACCTCCATCTTGGCCGGAAGTCCCTGTCATTCTGTAGATAGAATTTTATTCTAATGTCTGAGTTGTTTATTCACTCGGTGTATTGATAAGGTGCTTGCGGGTGATCAAGGCCCGTTCAGGACACTAGAGATATTGCAGCAAACAAAAATGCCCAACCTTAGTGGGGGTAGACAGATGGTGATCAGAGATAAGGAGAAAAAGCAGGGTCTGGGAAAACATTCATTGGGGGATTTTGAACAGAGTTCTAACCTGTGTTTAGATCTGATAATTAATTTGTGTCCTAGGCACAGCAACTGCACAGAAAAGATGGGAGAGGAGGCCAATGATGACAAGAAGCCAACAACTAAATTTGAACTAGAGCGAGAAACAGAACTTCGCTTTGAGGTGGAAGCATCTCAGTCAGTTCAGTTGGAGCTGCTAGCTGGCATGGCAGAAATCTTTGGCACAGAACTGACCCGAAACAAGAAATTCACCTTTGATGCTGGTGCCAAGGTGGCTGTTTTCACATGGCATGGCTGTTCTCTACAGCTGAGTGGCCGCACTGAGGTGGCTTATGTCTCTAAGGACACCCCTATGTTGCTTTACCTCAACACTCATACTGCTTTGGAGCAGATGCGGAGGCAGGCAGAGAAAGAAGAAGAGCGAGGCCCCCGGGTGATGGTAGTGGGTCCCACTGATGTGGGCAAGTCCACAGTGTGCCGTCTGTTGCTCAACTATGCAGTGCGTTTGGGTCGCCGTCCCACTTACGTGGAGCTGGACGTGGGCCAGGGCTCTGTGTCTATCCCTGGTACCATGGGGGCCCTCTACATTGAACGGCCAGCAGACGTTGAAGAGGGATTCTCCATCCAGGCCCCTCTGGTGTATCATTTTGGGTCCACCACTCCTGGCACCAACATCAAGCTTTATAATAAGGTCAGAACCAGAGCCAAAGTGGGGTGGAGGGTAGGGTTGCTATCAGGGTAGGAAGCTGTGGAAGTTTGCTAGTTAAAACTGTCTATAGCCATTTCTTTGCTCCCTCTCAGCCGATGTTAATTGCCACGTGATTTCGGAAAAGACAGTTTCAAATATAAGTCAATGTCAGATTATTAAATGTTTCTGTGGGCCTATTAAGTTCTTTATTAAATTTCCACTAGGAGACAGAAGAAGCAACAAAAATTAAATCCATGTTATGGGGTCAAAATCACAGCCATTAAAAATATTTTTCTTGTATGTAATACTACTTATTCTAAAGAGGGACAAAAGAGCTATGGGTTTTTTTGTTTTTGTGTTTTTTTCCTCATCTTGATTGTCTTTTGCAGATTACATCTCGCTTAGCAGACGTGTTCAACCAAAGGTGTGAAGTGAACCGAAGGGCCTCTGTGAGTGGCTGTGTCATTAACACCTGTGGCTGGGTCAAGGGCTCTGGTTACCATGCCCTGGTGCATGCAGCCTCAGCCTTTGAGGTAGATGTAGTTGTGGTTCTAGATCAAGAACGGCTGTATAATGAACTGAAACGGGACCTGCCTCACTTTGTACGCACTGTGCTGCTCCCAAAATCAGGGGGTGTGGTTGAGCGCTCCAAGGACTTCCGGCGAGAATGTAGGGATGAGCGTATCCGTGAGTATTTCTATGGATTCCGGGGCTGTTTTTATCCCCATGCCTTCAATGTCAAATTTTCAGATGTGAAAATCTACAAAGTTGGGGCACCTACCATTCCAGACTCCTGTTTGCCTTTGGGCATGTCTCAGGAGGACAATCAGCTCAAACTAGTACCTGTCACTCCTGGCCGAGACATGGTGCACCACCTCCTGAGTGTTAGCACTGCCGAGGGTACAGAGGAGAACCTTTCTGAGACCAGTGTGGCTGGCTTCATTGTGGTGACCAGTGTGGATGTGGAGCATCAGGTGTTTACCGTTCTCTCTCCAGCCCCCCGCCCACTGCCTAAGAACTTCCTTCTCATCATGGATATCCGGTTCATGGATCTTAAATAGAGATCAGGAGCCTTGCTGCATGGGGCATGGAGATCTGGCCATCACCAAAGGCAGATGGGCTGAAGTGTGAGAGTTGAGGCCAGGCTGACCAGTGAATGGTGGACTAGTAAAAATGCACAATTCTACCTCTTAAAACAGGTGGTGGTAACCTAACTCTTCTAATCTTGACCTCACTGGAAAACCGTGAGAATATAATTGGTTTTTTAGATCACCTAAGGTGCCACTTCAAATTTTCTAAGGCCCTGGAGATTCCTGTTTCTTTCACTGTGCTAGCATGTGCACTAATTTTTAGGAGAGGTTTTTTTTTTTCAAATCATTGTTTTATATTCTATACATAGTATTTGTTATGTCATTTATCCAGGATGAAAAAGTGTTTTAGAAGGACTCTTTACAATAAAGTTCAAAGTTGGAAGGAAAATTATTTTAATAAATATTTTTGCCATATCACATATGTTGGTATTTTTTTTTTTTTTTCCAGTTTTGTTTCTTCCTCTAAGAATTGTAGAAACATTATCGGAATGATTCATTGCTAAATGCTTAGAAAAGGCGAAAACCAAGAGCCCACTTGTAAGCCAAGCAGTTGAATTTTTATGATGGTTCCCCTCTCTTCTGCACTTAGGTAAATAGATGCTAAATCTGTTTTCAGTACAGGGTTAACTATGAGGAACCAAAGAGGCTGGTGATAAAGTTGGGGGTGAGATTAAGATCTCATCACTTCCCAGAGATAGGCATATTTCTCCCGGCTGCAGCTATCTTTCCTATTGTCTATTTGCTTAGAATCACAACCTAAGTCAAAGTGTAAATTGAGCTTTCAGGTGATAAGAAGCCAGAAGAGCCCATTCTCTGATCTCTTGCAAATGGTTGGTGTTCCTAGTTTGGACTTGGATTATTGAATAAGTATCTGACACCCTTCATCTGTTCGTTCTTTCCACAGATGTTTATTGAGCACTTAGTGTTTGTTAGGGACTATTATAGATGGAGACCAAGATAAAGTCTTACGGAGCTTGTATTGTAGAATAAAGGCAAAAAAAGAAAATTGCTGTTCAGGGACTTTGGTTGATACAGGACAGTGACTGAGAGGCTCCTTTAGATTGGATGGTCAGGAAAGGCCTCCTGAGTTAAGACCCGAATGTCTGTAAAATTTGGCCAAAATCTTCCTGGTAGAGGAAACTATAAAAACATAAGGAAAGAGCTCAGTGTGTTTGGTGAAGGAAAGGTCTTCATGGCTGGAGCGTAGTGAATCAAGGGGAGCGTGGTTAAAAATTCAGGTGGGAAGGAGCAGCAAAGATAAAATACTGTAGGGCTTTTGTAATCCCAGAGCAGTGGGAAACTGGATGAGGGGGTATATCTTACCCTTAGGAATGCTATAACAGATGTTACAGACTGGGTAGCTTATAAACATCAGAATTCTGGAGGCTGAAAAGTCCAAGGCACCAGCATGGGCATGTTCTGATAAACGCTGTCTTCCAGGTTGCTAACTGCCACCTTCTAGCTGTGTCCTCATGTAGTAGAAGGGGCAAGGGAGCTCTGTGGAGCCTTTTCATTCATGACCTCAGTACCTCTTAGAGGCTCCACCTCCTAATAACATCATCTTTGGGGATTAGGATTTCAGTATATCAATTTTGGGGGACAGAAATTCAAAAAATTTAACTTACATTTTGAAAAGATCATTGCTGTGTGGAAATGGGTTAAAGAGGCAAGAATAGCTCCGACTGGGTAGTTCAGTTGGTTAGAATGTTCCAACACACCAAGGTTGCAGGTTTGATCCCCAGTCAGGGCACATGCAAGAATCAACCAATGAATGCATAAACAAATGGAACAACAAATTGATATTCCTCCCTCTCCCTCCCTAAAATAAATTAAATAAAATAAAGCAAGAGTAGAAGCAAAGACACAAGTTTCAATGTGAGAAGGGAATGAAGGGAATGGGATCCAGAGCGCAAGGGGAGAAACTGTCTTTTAACACAAGCAGAGACAGGACAGGACAGGAAGGAAGGCAGCAGTATTTAGACATAAAGAAGTGTTGGTGCTGAAAGAAGGGTCGTTCTTTTCTGATTGAGTCTAAATCCAAGGGTAACATTTTGTTCTTGTCTGCCTATTTATTAGTGAGTTGAACTAAAAAGTGCCCTTGTAGTTTGCCATCCATAGGCATGAGGAGATACAAGTGAAGAGGATTTGAAAAAAGTATTTGAAGTTTGATGGTCTGGATATCTCATTGTTTTAGCCTAGAATTTACTGTGCAATACTTTTCAGAAGTGGCTTGCAGTTTAAACCTTGTAGTCTATTAAAAATTCTTTCCAGGAAATATCTTGCGTGATCCTAAGGAAAACTGGACAAGAAACTAGAATCTCTAAACCTTGGGATAGTGATTATGCTGCTGTTAGTGCTCATCCATCCAGCTAAGAGTTTGGCATCCAGTAGTTCAGTGTCCCAGGGGACTTCAGAATGTGTGGTTGGATGGTAGAAGATCGAATTTTTATTCCCATTTAGCACTGTAGGTTCTTAGTCTGTCACAAGGAAAAGAAAGATGTTTCCCCTGTGAAGCTGGGGAAATGAGGAAGTCTTAAAATCCGAGAAAAACATGCAACAAAAAAAATGAAATTTAACTTCTTCCTAAGGAAACAACCTGACAAAAGTCTCTGTAAATAAAAGAAATATTCTGTCTCCAGTAATAAATTAACTTTACCTTTCATAAGGTCAAAAGTGTTTAGAAGATGCCATTTTAAAAAAATATACACTGTCATTAAATAGAACTCTCAAGTGTGTTGCAATAAATGGTGGATTGGAAGCCTTAGCAAGAATAAAGTAGAACGTGATGTATATGCCATCTCAGATAAGAAACTAGACTAGATCCCAGAAAACTGAAGGTAGACCTTTCTCCTCCTTCATCTTGCTGCCTGGTGCTGAAGTATCAAACAGCAGTGAAACTAGCAACATTTGATACCAAACCCAAGGACAGACCACAGGATTTAGAATTCACTTTGCCAAGTGAGGAAACTTGGCTTCGGAGAAGTGGCTGGTGGAGCACTTTTGGGAGACACTTACGTAATAGCCAGAGCGACTTTCAAAAGATAAATGGCCTCGAGCTAAATAAGGAGTGAACACCTGGTTTTGCTCTTGGGTTAACAGCAGTATGGGGCTAATTAGGGCAAAGTGTGGCGCTGTGATCTACCTAGAGTGGGCCAGCACCTTGCTAGGGGCAGGAGCTTCTAGAGAACCTTTTCCTCTCAGCGAGGTTAGGATGCGGCACCCACTCCTTGGGACGCAGTGAGAAACTAAGGGAATTAATCGTAGCGGCGGGCGTGGGGTGGGAGGGCTACCACTGCCTCAGACGGCGCGATTCCAAGCGCTTCCTTCCACCGATGGCAATGCTGCTCCAAGGCCAGGGCCCGCTCTCCTTCCTCTTCATCCCCAGCCTTTGGCAGGAGCATTGCCCCACACGGCCTCTTCTAGTCCGAAGGCGACAGCCTTCTCCATGCAGGAGCCCCAGCCCATTTCATTCTCCTGGAATTCTGCTGGTATCACGAAACACGGTGGACAGACTGCTTCATCAAGGTTGACTTTATCTTCGGTTGGTATGGCTCACAGGATTGAGCGCCCATTTGTGAACCGAAGAGAAAGCTCGTCAGTTCAATTCCCAATCAGGGCAACCCAGGCAGGCCAGGTCTTCAGTTGGGGGCGTGCGAGAGGGAATCAATTGATGTAGCTCTTGCACATTGCTGTTTCTCTCCTCTTTCTCCCTCCCTTCTCCTCTCTCCAAAAGTAAACTAAATAAAATCTTTTAAAAATTGTTTTAAATAAAGTTTTCGCCCTACTTAAAAAAAAAAGTAGTGCTGGAGGGGCGGGGTAGTTAGTCCCCCAAAGCTTGGCCAATGAATGAAGGAGCTGAAGCAGGAAGACGGCAGGGCCTCTTCAGGTGATTGGTTACACTAGAAGCCTGTCTTGACTGTACCACATTTACGTGGAGGGGGTTTGCGAATTCGAGAGGGTAGCTGCTTGCTTTTGAGTTCTTCCAGTACATACATATGACTGCTTTTTAGTTCCGTAGATTTCTGCTTGGATACAGTAGGAATAGAAAGCAACACGCAAGAAAAGGGAAGGCTCTCCCAACCACATCCCCATTTCTAACTCCTGCGCAGTATACGAAACCCCCTCTCCCAATCTTCAGAACCCCACGGTCTTGCGGGCGCGTTCTCGCTTTCTCGCGTGCGTACGGCGCTGTGCTCCTGTAGCCAATCAGCCCGCGAGGTCGCTGCGGTCGCCGGGGTTCGCGCGCACGCCCTAGAGCGGCGTGGGGGTGGGGGCTATGGGTGAATGGGCGAGTGAGCGGGGGCGGGCACGGCGGTAGGAGCCGCATGAATGAGAGAAGCGTGCTCAGCGCGAACGTCGTGCGCGCCCGGGACAGAGAGCCAATGGGGACGCTGGAAGGGTTCGAGACCCGGCACTAAGGGCAACGGCCGCGCGCCGGCTCGAAGACAAGCGTCGCTGAGCGAGAGCGCGCGGAGCAGGGCGGGCGTGGAGCGTGCGGGGGCCGCGCGCTGCCTCTCAGAGGCCGGACTGCACTGCCGAGAGGCGGTAGCGATAACGAAGGTGGCGTTGACGGGAACCGCTCCGGGGGTGAGTACTGAGGACACGGCCCTTGCGGAACCGGAAGTGCGGGGCCAGTGAGGTGGGAGGGGAGAGTGACCTCTAGGGAAGGGGGACCGAAGAGGGGGAGGTGGTGTGAGGCCCCATTCCTTCTCCGGGCCGGGTCATCCAACTGCGGCGGAACCTGTGGGCCCGGAAACGGACGACGAGGAGAGGCCGGGGATCCACGCCGCCCGGGCTCAGAACGGGTTAGTGCAGGGCCGCCTGGTCCTAGCCCGGGACCCCGGCCCCCCTCGGCTCCTGACGCCCAGCCGCCACCCCTTCCGCCCCCGGCCCTGCGCCACCCGGCTCTGCAGTCTCCCGCAGCCCCAGTGGGCCCTGCCGCCGCGATCCCCTCTTCTGGGTCTCAGTCAGCTCTGCCCCATACGGGGATTCTCTTTGCCCCAGCTTCGGGGTGGGGACTGAGTGCTGTTCCTCTTTTACCTCTCTGTGTCTCAGGTCCCTCACCCTTCTCACTCTGCTGATACTTATTTTGGCTCAAGCCTCATACCTGTTCTCTCCCATCCGTCCGCTTCCTCACCACCACTAACTGGGTGCTCCATGCTTTTAGTACTTTGTACTTTTTACAAGTGGAACTCGGATGTGTTTGCCAATATTTTACCAATAGGAATCTGGCTCTTCGTGGAACAGGGAATGGAAAGATCTTTAACCCACTTGGTCGAATGAAAACATTGAGATGAGAAGTAAGAAAGTGACTTAAAGTTATGAAATGAAAGGAGGTGTAGGATCCGATATATATTATATTGTAGACCACTTTTCTGCCTTGGATTTTTCACTTCCTGATTAATGTCATCTTGTCTGGGTTGATCTTATATTCGTGTCCCTCTCTACTGTATCAGATCTCTTCAGAATGCTCATTATCACCCATTCTTCAAAACTCACCTAGTGCTTACAAGAATTACATATCCGTGTACTTTTCCTACCTCGGTATATAATGATAATACCCATGTTAAACTTCTGCTTGACTCTTCAGCCAATATCTTGATGTGTGGATGATTCTCTGATACCTTGATTACTTTGTATTCAGATTTACTCTGTTATACTATTACACCTCTTTATTTCAACGAACAGTACTTGTGCTGTTAGTGGTACTGTTCATATCCATTCACCCCTTTAAAGCATTCCTTGTATTGAATCTTTATGAAAGCCTTCAAACCATATATTCTCAAGTTTCTTTCACATGTACTATTTTCATTCCATAGATTACTCTGTGCCGGTGCTTGCACACCATTCTTACACTGGTATGGATCCAGACTGCTGGCTCTGATGAAACACACTCACTCTTCAATCTTATCCTTACTACCCACAGCACATCCTTCTGCTAAGACTTGGTATGTCTTTATCGTACCCAGTACATTCTTAGGTTTTGTCTTGTCCCTTCTAATGTACGAGTATATCCCCCAAATCTCTCAGATGCTGATCTCTTGTTTCTCAGTATCATACTCCCAAAATTGCGTGGTCTTTTATGATTCTACATTACTGTGGCAGTATTAGCCGGGATGTGACTTATTTCCTATTAGAAAATGTAATCCGAAATAATGTATATTATTATCTAGATGATATTCTACTGTAGATAAAATATAAGAAGTGCAGTTTTCCATTTTCTCTAATTGTTGGGGTTTTGAGGGGAAAGTTTAATAGTATTGTGTGTACAAATCAAGAATTGCTTCTCATTGTTAACAAAGTTACTTTGGCCTACATTCAGAAGATTGGGATTTGATTCCTATAGGAACCCAAGAGTTAAATAGTTAACATAATTAGGGGCTAGAGAGGATTTATATTTTTTAGGATGCTAATAGTATTTTGTAATCTCTGGGTGTTCACTTTGTTCTACTATTGCTGTTTGGTCCTCTAAAACGCTGTTTTGTTTAAAAGAGAGAGAGGTAATGCATCTTTTGAAGGACAGCTCCTTTGCTTTCCATGCCACAGGTAAGAAATGATAAATACCAGGGCACATTTGTATTTCATGATTTAAATTTCTAATATTTTAATCTCTAGCTTTGGTATTAAGGGAAATACTAGATCACTTGAGTGTGTTAAAACTTTATTTTTAAGTTCTAACAAGTAAAATTTTTGGTCTTTAGATTCCAAGTTGTCAGCACTGGCCAGGTAGTTTAGTGAGTGAGAAACAGGTAGATGGGGTTTAGGTTTGCGAAGGGGCCTGTGAACTCTTGGGCTCTGAACTTGACTGCTCAAGTGATTCAGTGGAATAGCCTCAGGCATTCTCCAGCCTTCAATTTTGTGGGGTGGGATAAGGGACTCTGTCACCATTAATGTGAGTTAAGTGCTTTGAGATCACTAGATGAAAAGCATCCTATAAAATCCAAAGTGCTAGTGTTATTTTGCTACTACCATCAACATAAATAATTGTTACTTCTAATCTATTGGGGAAGGTGGGGCTCAGTTTACTTCCTCATAGGCCAGTGTAGGAATAAAAAACAGTTGAATTGGGAAGGGAAGGACCAGCCCCTAGGGTTGACTCAGTCTCTCACAGAGGGTATCTCACCTTTCAGCGCAAGAACATTTCTCACCCAGGTTCTTTCATGTGTTACTCTGAACGACCAGAAATTCAGCTTCTACCTCTTCAGGGTTATAACTAAAAAGCTTTGAGGGATAAGAGAGAAAGAGAGAGAGACATAACACAAAAAGGAAATGAGACTTTACTGTCCTAATTTGAGGTTATTTTTTTCTCTTTTCATTGTAGCAATAAATACTTTTCTTCCAAAGAGAAATCTATTTTCTAGGACTGCCTTTCAGTCCTGTGCCCTTGTTTGTTTTTAGATTGTGATATTTATTACTGTTTGTGTCAGGTGAGATGGGCCCTTTACAAGAACTAGGTCTTTGATGACTTTCGGCCAGGTGAAGCCATGTTCTTCTCTTTCAAGTATGAGCAGCACTTGGAAGAGTGAAGGATTCTGGATCCATTGTCCTTCTAATTAAGAGCCCATCATATACATAACTGAACTGGAAACTAACTAATCTTTCTTTTAAAAGGCCTGCGGGGTTTTAGTCTTGATGTTCTTAGGAAATGCCCTGAAAGAATTTCTTTGGTAAAGATATTTGTGTTTTTGTTTTCCCAGGTGAGGCACTGTAACCCAGTTGAACTCTGCATTCAGATAGCCCGATATTGAAGATCCGAGACATTGACTAACCTGGAAACAGGGACCTCTTTGGAACTTCGCTTTCATCCACAGTAACCTTTAAAAAGCATCGAGTGGAATTGATTCTTCATCTTATTTTGCTTATTGGGAAGAACATGGCCTCAGGGATTTTATGTTTCCCTTTAGTTTTACATGAACTCTCTAGGAAACGGAGCCCTTAAGGGGCTTGGGAATAACAAGAAGAGATTGAAGACAGACAAGCTCGCTCTCTCTCTCTCTTTTCCCTCCCCCTTCAAAGAAAAGGATTTACAACTCAATCTTGTAACAGCTGCTTCCCAGCTTCAGCCATCGAAAGAAAATAAATAAAATTAAACCACCATCGCCGGACTACCAGCTCTAAAGTCAAGGTGTGGGATTGGTGGCATTGAGCAAACTGCCAAAAAGACAAGGACTGCAATAAAAAACAGCTTCTCCTGAAAAGGGGCCCCAAGTTCCTTCTTGGATTAAAATAGAAACCCGGAGCACACCTCTTTGGGTGCACTCACGTTTTGTGGAAGTGTGGTAGTTGTGGAGGTACCACAGTATCTCTGCAGAAGAATTTTTCCTTGCCCAAAGTGTTCTGTCCTACCCCGGTCTGCTCCCCTTCTTTCCTTTTGAAGACTTATCTCCATCCATGAGCTGTTCCTTGATCTGTCTGACTGCCTGTGTTCTCTTCCTGCAGCCATTTGCATGTGTACAGCCTCCTGTTTGTCTCCAGTTTTTAAACTGTGCAAGTTGTGTTTCTTAATCTCTTCTGCCTCGTTCTGGGGAGGTGGTTGGTTATTATTTGGAATCACCTTTCCCCCTCCCATGTGCTTTCCTTCATTTGAGATCTTTTGACCTTTGGTTTTATTTGGGAGGGGGAAGGGTGATAATTTTAAATTTTCTCTTTCCCTGGTGTCCTGTGCTCTTAATCTCCGTTGTTGCCCTCATCCCGTTTTCTTGTCTGTTCTGCCGTTGTGTGGGCCTGGGCTATGCGGCAGGGCAGATCTCCCATCAGACCTCCAACATGCCCGCAGAGTCTGGAAAGAGATTCAAACCCAGCAAGTATGTTCCGGTCTCAGCAGCCGCCATCTTCTTAGTGGGAGCCACGACCCTCTTCTTTGCCTTTACGTGAGTTTTCTCCCAGCAGTGGTATTTGGGAGCTGATGGGGTGTTTTTTCTCTTGAGTTTTGCTTTCAAAGCCAAGTGACTGGGTGTTGGATGTCCGATAGAGGTAAATCCAGATTCAAGAGACGTGGTAGGAAGAGTGAGGAAAAGGCTATTCTCTCAGCTTTGTTATAAATTTTATGCCATTGAATCTTCTATCTTCTCCTGCCTCCCTACCTCTGGAATCATAAATGTTCATATTTTCCTGCCCAGCTCCATCATTAGATGATCCAGATCTAGGAAGGAAGTGGGAGGAAACCACCAGAGAGGCTTGAAGTACCTTAAGCAATCAGAGAAAAGAGAACCTGACTAGACAAAAGGTTTTTCAGATAGCAGTGGCTTTTCCCCTGGATATGTGAAGCTTACATTTGAGATTGTGGGAACTGAGAGTATTGGAGAATTTCAGAATTGATTTAGAAGATAAACCAATGAGAGAGTTTTGGCTTTTAGTGTTACTTAAGACATGAAGACCACTGGGAAGTAAAGGCAAGTTTTATTTAGGAAGAGAGTTCTAGAAGACTTCCTTTATATTAGTTCCTGCTGAAGGGAATGGCAGTCATTCTCTCATTCCCCAGTCCCATTAGGAAAAGCAGCTGGTGATTAAAAGATTTCCCACTTGGGACATTCATACTTTGTTTGTCTGCTTGTTATTGGAGGAGACGGGGTGATTTGTTCTTCCCTTTTTCCCCAGTATTGTAACTGTCAACCGTTTGGTAAGTGTCTTTGCTGTTACCTTTTCATAACACATACCAGCCCTCTGAGCCTTAAACTGTTGTTGAGTTGGTGTTCTAGTATTTTGCCGTGTGTAATACACACCCACGTTTTTGTGCGCACTGTACACGGGATTATTGTGTCCATGGCATGCGATCATTATGTCCGTGTATAATGCGCACCCTATTTCCCTCAAAACTTTGGGCAAAAAAGTGCACATTATACATGGCAAAATACAGTAGTTGTAGCTCTTGAGACAATCAGCATGGTAGATTTTTCTGGAGAGTTCACTTTGCTGTGGTTCAGGCTCAGACCTAATTGTGAGGTGCTGTTGAGAGCAGTGGGAGGTTGCTGGGAAGAAGAAAATTAAGTGGCAGGGAATGAAAACAGTTTGGACTCATTGAGGGATGAATGAAGCAGGAATTGCTGGGGTGGGGGCAGTTTCTATTTTGGGGAGAAACAGCAAACAGGAATTGAATCGAGAAAGGAGGGAGGGAAACCCCCCAAATTGAGCTTATGTCAAAAAGAATTCTAAAAAATGAAAGTCAGCAAAGTAATAGTGATGTTTTCTACTTAGTTTTTAGGTAAAGAAAGATCTATTACTTAAAGCATGAGCATCATCTTATTTCTCACCTCTTCCTCTGACGAGCAGAAGTCAGATTCCTTGGCCCCCAGCTCTCCAGCCTGAACATACCTGCCAAATCCCTCAGGGATCTAGAGCAGCCCTGCTCTTCTCTGTGCTTTATAATCTTTGTCTCAACATGTTCGGAGTTCTGTCGTTCTTCATGCATTGACTGCCTTAAGGAGGAGTGAATCTTACTGTCAGACTTGGTTTGGTTTCTGCTGTTATGGCCAGTGGGTAGATTCAAATTTTAACCATGGGACATTTATATGGGAACATAGTATCCGTGTAGCCCATTGTGGTGCTGTGTCAGGAGGGATGTGTACAAGACCGCTTTGACAGACACCCTTAGAACTTCTTAATTGGGGAGGTTCTGTTCTTCAAGGGAAACAAAAGCCTTAGGGAAGTTGTAAATTCAGGGGTCTAAGTGGTCTTTCTCTTTCATCCCATCTGTTCTTGAGATAGGGCAAGCAGAATCTTTGCTCTTAATGTGCTAATCTGGAAACATCGAAGGGCTTGGCTGGTTATACCAGTTTTGCCACAAATTGTTGTCCTGACACAGGCATTTTCTCAACTGATAGTTGAAGCTATTTAACCTACTTTTCCATTCCCTGGTGCCAGAAAAGTAGGGACCCTTCTTAGTTCATGGTCCCTGAGCCCTAAGAAAAATAATTTTGGAGGACATTATTAACTCTACTTGGAATTACTGTCTCTAATCCAAAGTTAGAAGTCATAGTGAGAGTTCCTCCTGGCACTTTCCCCAGGACCAATTTCTGGTTTCTCTTTTCCTGCCTAGGGTTTCCCGCCTACCTGTGGAGACCTAAACACCCCTCTTGTCTTCCTTTGAACCTCTAAAATTCTCATCTCTTCCTCTTCATAAGCATGTATCCTCCATAAGCATGTATCTGGGCTGAAGTGCCACCGTTCTCAAAAACTGTTCTCTCACACATTCCATCCCTTTTGAGGTTCAGTTCCTTGGAGAACCCCACTTAAAACTGTATACAACCTAAAAAATAATTTATGATTTCAAGTAAACAAGAGAAATAGTTTCTGTGAACCAGTTTCTATTTGGGGCCCTAACTATGAGACTACTCTGTCATCCTGTTCTCTTCATGAGGCTGCAACTATCTGTGATATCTGTATAAGCTCCAGGTGAGAATTACTTTGGGACCTAGAGGACTGAGAGTAGGAGAAAGAGTCCCTTTCAGCTGGCAGACATAGTTAGTGGAGGCGTATAGGCTTCAACCAATTAGGTATAATTTACCTGCTGTGTTTGCAAGTAGGGGAAAGCTGTGAGCAGAAATTATCAGTTGGGCTTGGTCATCAAAAAATGGTGATCTGCCCCAGAGAAGCTTGAATAGCACAGTTGAGGTTTTCCTTCTAGAAGCCTAATCCCCCTCGCTCAATGAATTTATTCAGTATTAAAACTGAGCAGATGAGTTGTTAGGGATCATGTCTTAATTCTTTCCCCTTTTCTCTATTTGAGAAGGAGAGTGTCAGCTAAAGTAACCCTCCCCCTCCCAGTTAAGCATTAGACTCTGCATTGAAGATAATGTGCCTGGATCCTCACCTGTCTTTCTTTAGCCTCCTTTTGTGATTGGCAAGGTGGCAGTGCTAGGTCAAAGGAATAAGTGCTTTTGGGAGACTGATTTTGGTAAAGCTTGTTAAACTTTGTGGACCTGTTTCTTCCTCTGCATAGTGAGGAAGTTGACCTAGAGCAGTTGATTTAAGCAACATGACCCTTTCTTAAAATGAGATCCTATTTGGAATCCCAGTACGTAAGGCATAAGAGTAGAGCTGTCTGATTCAAGTGAGGCTGGTGTGTAGAGGCCCGGCCACTTGATGTCTCCTCTTTGTCTTTCTGGGGACCCCTGAGACCTTTTTAGGGTAGTACCATTTGAAATAAATCACTGAATCGTATCCTCTAAAGTCACCTTGAACTGTGAGTGAAGTCAATCAATGCCTCAGTTTGTTTACTTTTAAAGTCAGTAGGTAGGGCATGGGGGTAAACCTCTGCTGCAGGTGATCCTCAGCAGGAAGGATAGAAGTCAGAGTTGTGCAGAAATCTGTGATGGTCTTTCCAGTGTTGTCCCATCCATGAGAGAGCTTTCTTCCTTTCAGTTTCTACGTCTGGTCCCTCTCAACCCTTTTACCCCAGAGAGTTGGGCAACCTGAGTGACTGGCTGTCTCTCTGGTCCTTTTTTCATGACTGGGGAGGTGCTAGCATCTGATTTGAGGGGGAGCAGTCTTGTGATTTAGGGCATCAGTTGAGCAGTGGTTGTTGCTTTGCCTTCCCTATGTTGTTTTCTCACCCAGCAATAAGTTCCCAGGTCCTAGGTCTTGCACTGAGCAGCTTGGAAGTCTGGGTTACAGGTACACCACAAATGAAGTGTTGTAAGAGAAACTTACCCACCCATAAGGGAAGAAGTTGTTTTCCTGTCGAATCTTGAGGATCCCCAGGGCCAGGAAGTGGGGTATTCCTTCCAGCCTTTCCACATTAACAAGGAACACTAGTCATACACTCAAACTATGTGCTAGGTATGGATGGAATGCATAGACCTGTTCTTTAGGAGCGTAGTGCCTACGTTTCAAGTGCTCTTGAATCTCCAGTACCTCAGATGGGGAAGTGGAATTAAGGATGAAGGTGGAGCTGGAATGATAATTGATGATGATGGCAGTACTTAGCAATGTTCTTTTGTGTGTGTATCTTTTTGCCAGTGAATGCCCAGCATCCAGCCAGTTGGTTTAAATAGAACCCTAGGATCTTTTCAAACATTGTCTCCTTCATTCTCATATCTGTATTATGTAGTTGAAGAAACGAACCTGGAGAGTTTTCTGTGGGTCACGTAAGGCTACCTAGCAAAATATTGTCAGAGAGAGGATTAACATCCAAAGCTTCTTGACTCCTACTTTGGTGTCTGTACCAGGAATTGAACAAATTATGTAATAGGAAGTGTTAGAGAAGGCTAGGAAAAAGATTTTCAAGAGTTAGAAATATTGAAACCTACTCTCCCCATTTTATTTGGCTTGAAACAGGAGGGCTGAAGAACCTGTTCTTTCTGAGGTGGTATAGGTCTGGGAGTTTCATCAGTGAGTCAGTCAGCCAGCCAGCCTTCTCGGCTACGGCCACTCCCTATGCTTTGGAGCTCTATGATTATTGCTATAGGCTGAGGACGAGCCCCAACAACTCTCAGCTCAGGCCTCATCTCCTTCCATCAAAGTTAACAGATTCAGACAGGCTACTTAGGGTGGTCACCTAGGAATCTGACAAAATACTATAGCAACAGCAAGCCTCTCCCAAGCCAAACAGAATGTGGGATATGGCAGGAACAGTCTCTGTTCACACATGTCTCTCCTTGGTAGGGTGCTCCTTCAGCTAGAGTGTTCAGGTTGGAAGCAGTGGGTCCCTGATTTGGATCTTGGAGCAAATACTCACTGTGCAGTTATTTGTATCATTTCTAGAAACTGCTACTCTGGGGCAGGCTTTATTTTGGTAACAGATACTGGAACTTGATTCTAGGATTTCACACTTTACTTAGGATGGGTTTATATTAAGAAGGTTGTAGGGGTAAAGTTCATTATCCAAGGGTAGGTATTTGGCAGGATACAGAAGAAATTGTGTGATTTGCTTTGAGTGGAAATGCAGAAACTCAAGAAAGAATGGGGTCAGAAAAACTGACATTTGGGTCTGCGAGGGGGCTGATGTCTCATAGTCATTCACCTCTTAGTTTCTCTTGGGAATGGAGGTACCCTTATTTTTTCAGAAGCTCAAGAGGCTGCAACAGTAGCCATAATGGCCAGCTCTAGGAATGAGACTTAAATCATGGTACCTCAGTGTTCTAAGGATTTAATTTCTTTTTCTCTTCTAATTATCTTCTCAGGCTGTAGGAGTCAAGTGAGTCACCCTTTCTCCTCTTCCCCAGGCGGAAATTGAAGTGACAGCTAAGTGCTAGGGAGTGGTTCTTAACCTGGATGACTGGTTTTCAGTTTCTCTCCCTCCCTCCTAAGGAGCCTAGGAAGTCAAGCTTTAGGTGGGGCTTTGTAAGTACTCTTCCTTCTTGCTTGTAGTTCACCCCAAACCCTGCCCAGGTAGGGGGACATCTTTTCTAAACCAAAGAACCCCCAGAGGAATAGGTTTCCATAGGAGACTTTGATAGAATAAACCCAGAACTATGATGGAAGGTCTGTTTTACACTTAAAATCAGTGCCTTTACTCTTACTTCATTGTCTTCTGATTTTATGTACTGACCTACTGAGAGAAGCAGAGAGTTGATATTTACTGTCCAAAAATCCTCGCATATAATACTTATTTAAATGGTGGTGGTCAAGACTTGTGAGATGCTTTGTAACAATCACCTTTGTCTCTTATCATTAGTTTGTATCTCAATAAGGATCTCAGTTCCTGCACACTGTCTTGAATCACACTATTCAGGGCTGTGCTTTTTGTTTTGCTGGAGACACATCACTACAGAATCCAAGACTGCCAGTGGATGAATTCTCCAGACTCATGCTGTCTTGTTCTCCTGGCCCCTTCTTTCTTTCCTTCAATGAACTCTTCTTTTCCTTCTGACTGGTCTAGATAAAGGGGACAAAGACAGATGCTGTCCTAATTCTGGAGATTAAGTTCTCAGCCACAAAGCAGATTAGGGTATTCAGCCACCGTCTTGTAATGGGCAGTTCTTCCTGAGTCCAGACAGGAGAGAGAGGCCTTTTGATAATACTGACAGAGCAACCAGCACATCTGTGTTCTGAGACGTCCAGCTCCCAGAATATCATCAGAGAAAGGAAGGGCACCTGCAGCACTCCTACTGCACTCGCATCCCGACAGAAACTGAGTGTAATCCCAGACTGGGGCACTCACTCTTGGTTTTTGTCTCAAGAAAAGTTACCTAAAGCATATCTTTTGATTTGAACCCTGTGGAATATTGGGTATATTTGGCCACTTTCTTTTTCCTACAGAATTTAGAGTGCTTTTGTCTGATATCTTTTCTTTTTTTCTTCCCCAGTCTTCTGCTTCATTTGTAGACCTCAACAGGTCTAGTTCTGTGATTTGATATCAATCCATAGCTGGGTGTTGTGGTTTGTTTTTGTTTTTTCGCCTTGAGAACTAGCCTGTGGATGAATAAAACTCTCAGAAATACCTGATGCAGTGAAGAAACTTCAGGCAGTTGAGAGCTGTACAAAGTTAGAGGAAGTGGATGCCAGAGAGGCAGGTGGTGTCCCATGCTTGGGGCCAATGTATAGGTCACTGGGGCATGGCTGGGGTCCAGAAGCCTTAGGCCACTCCAGAGAAGGGAGTATAGCTGGTATCAGTTACATACCTAGTCCCTAATTTTTGTGCCTTGTTAAAAAGGAGATAAAAACAGATTCTAAAACTGTTCTTGGAACAGAACTACCAGAGAAGGAAGAATCTAAAGAAAATAGATCTTAGTACAAAGGGTTAATAGTAGAGAGATTCAGAGTCTTGTACCTTGATGTAAAATGAGCATTTTGTGGGAAACTAGACCTATTTGTTGGGAAGTCTTAAATAATTTGAGACAGCAAAGGTGAACCACGTAAGATTTAAGTATAGGTACGGGGCTGAATCCTCATAAATCTTTGTATGGTTGGTGTCCAAAGTGTTAGAGCCAGCCCCTCATTTTCTTTCTTACCTGTGCAGCTGTCCAGGACTAAGCCTCAATGTGTCACCTGCAGTGCCCATCTACAATGCGATTGTTTTTCTCTTTGTGCTGGCCAACTTCAGCATGGCCACCTTTATGGACCCAGGGATTTTCCCTCGAGGTAAGATCTCCTTCTCCTCTTTGGAAGCTTCTTACTACCTTTAAAAAATGATTTTTGGATATATATTGGGTCCTGGGCCTTAAAAGTCTAAGGTTTAGTCTAATGAGGAAAAGCAGGTCAGGGCGTTGAGTGCTGTATGTTATAACTTCTAGCCATGTGATTCACTTTGAATCAAGTCTTTGATTTTCAGTTATCTATTCAGCAGAAATATATTTCGAACATATGGGTCGGGCATTATTGCTAGGCACAGTAATATCCGAAATGAATTAGACAGTTATGATAGTATGATACAAGCTATAATGGAGGCATGGACAAGGTTCTGCGAGACCATAGAAAAGTATGTGCTAAATATGTGCCTAGATAAATTGGGAAATGCTGCTAAAGGTGGGTAGGAAAGACTCTATCATACCAGGTAGAGGATGGAAGGGAATAGCATTCTAGGCAGAAACTTGTAGTCATGGAATGCTAAATTCAATGGGGTGGAAGGTGGAATGCATAGTGGGGACAGAAGGGGCAAAAGAAAAACCCAGAGCCCAATTGTGGAAGACTTTACATGCTAAAATAAACAGATTTTCTTCCTTTGGACAGCAAGTGGTCTTTAATTGGAGAAATCACAGGACTAGGTTTCATTTTACGAAAATAATTCTTATAAGAATGTGTAGGTACCATTTGGGAGGCTGTTGGAATAAATGCAAACCAGATGAGAAATTGAATTCAGGGCTGGATTTACAGATTTTTCAGAAGTAGACTAAACAGAATTTTTCATGACCAATTGCTTACTGGGGGAGAGTGAGAGGGTAAAGAAATTGTCCAGGGTAATTCCAAGGTTCCTAACTTGGGAGATAAGTTTGATGCTGATTTTTATAAACCAAGACACAAGCTATAGGAATGATGAATAGGTTTGGAGGGAAGACAGTATCTCAGACATGTTGAATTTGAGATACTTGTGGGTCATTTAGGTAGAGTTACCTGGTGCACAATTGAGTAGTCAGACTCCAAGACTAAGGTCTCCAAGTCTTTAGCCATGTGGTATTTAAAGTAAGAGGAATAACGTTGTCTAGACAAAGTAGAAGGAGGTTAGGAAAGGACCAAGGTCAGACCTGACCAGCACTGACATTTTAGTAAGGAGCAGAGGAGGAGGAGGGGCCATGGAAGAGGGATTGAATAAGAAAGCTCAGTAGGAGGACACACTGGACAAAGTGGGAACTAAGGAAAGTTAATGAAGTAGCTGATGGTTAGCAGTATCAGAAAATAGATTCATAGTATGGAAACTCAAAATTTCCCATTGTTTCTGGTAATGAAGAAATTAGTGATCTGAACAAGAATAGTTTTTTTATAGTGTGCTTACGTACGTACATGAGAGAGGCAGTTAAATTACCAAAATTGTGATGGTTTGGAAGGCAGTGTATAGGAAATGAGGAAGAAGAGTTAGTATTAAGATTAATCTTTCAAGAAGTGAAGCAAAGAAGGCAAAAGATAAAATATCTTATGAGAGAGGGAGGGGGGCTTTTTTGTTTGTTTTTTGATTTTTCTGCTAGAGAAGACTTGAGCATGTTGATAGACTGAGGAGCTGGAACCAGAGAAGAGGGAGATACTGAAATAGAAGAAAGGGGATAACTGAAGAGTTAGGAAGGGGATGCTTTCCCATGCACATTGGAAGGGTTTTGCATACAGAAGCTGTTTCTGGGACAGGAGGTGAGAGTAAGAACCATCATTAGTAGACTAAGAGGTAGAAGGAAAGAAATGGCTGAAGACATCTAATTTTTCTCTCAGACCTTGTAAGAGGGAAACAAGTGGTTGTTGGGATAGCACCTTTGGTGAGATGAGATACTTCTGATTTTCATTTTGCTCAAAACAGCTCATGTCACTGTGCTTCATTTGTGACTTCTGTTTCAAAGATCAGGTGAATGAAAGGAACTTTGAGTACCTAAAGACAAGTAGGGCTATCTTAATGAGCCTTTAGTGTTCTTTCATCAAATATTTATTCAGCTATATGAATGTGCCACAATAATTTTTAAAACATGCAGTTCCTGACTATTTAGTTGGGGGCATTGACCTCTTTTCCCTTAGATTGTCAAATGAAAAATAACAGCTAACAACAATAGCCATCCTATGTGAAGGAGTCAAAATTATACGTATTTTCTTTTGTCAGATTGGCAAAAAGTACATGTTTTGGTGTGCTGCAGAATTTTAGTAATTAGTGTATGTGTGCCATGAGATCAAAAAGGCTGAAAATTGCTGCTCTGTATGGAAGAAGGCAATATGGCCATTTGGGGTGATTTTTTAAAAAGATCCTTGCTTTCAAATAGCTCAGTTAGAAGGGAAGGTAGGAAAGATGTTTATATGATTAAGTTATAAGAATAGTCAAAGAACTATATAGTACTTTAAAAATAGAATGAGCTCACTCTGGTAGATGATGGTGTGGAAAGATCAGAAATTTCAAATTAAGTAGCACTTGAATTTTTTCTTTTAAAAGAAAAACCTTTTTTTAAAAAGTAAAGATTTAATCTTTACTTTTATAGTGAATATTTGTTATATAGAAAGTATAAATAAGGCAGCAATCACCTATAATTTCACAGCCCACAGGTAACTGTTTGTTTCCTTCAGCATTTGAAGACTTACAGTTACAATACAATACATCGATGTGTGTATTTTTATTTCTATTCTTAAGATGGGATCTTCTTGTTTGTATAGTTCTTTACCATGCATTTTTTTTTCACTTACATTGTAAGCATTCCCCCAACTCAGTAAAACTGGAAAATTTAATTTTTAACCCCTACACTGTCACTTACTTAATTTTTTCTTCCCACATGTATTTTTTCTAGATTAATAAAAAATATGAAGAGGGGACATGGGACAACTGTAATAGCATAATCAATAAACTCTATTAAAAAAGAATAAAAATAAAAATTGTACACTGTAGATGAGAAGGCAAATAATGTCCTGTAAGTTTTGAAGTGGGATGGTGGGTTTTTGATAGCTGACAATTGAAAGAGGATGTCTTGAGTCAAGAAACAATGTCAAATATATATGTACAGGAAAATGAATAGAATAGGGCAAGATCTTTTGGGCAAGGGCTTTGTGCTTAGGGAAAAAAGTTGATGTTAGGTCCTCTCTTGGATTATTATAGTTTAGTGTTGCTCTTGTAGATATTGAACTGTTTTGCAAACTCTATATATGTGCTTTAATATGTAATTTATTTCTTTAAAAATATATTTGTACTGTACAAATGAAGAATATCAGTGTACCCATATCACAGCCACTTCTAAGTCATATTTTCTTAAACCTCTTATCCCAGTGCAGAATAAATTGCTTCCTCATCTGTGTTCCCACTGTGTTGTATATACAGTTGATCTCGTATAGAGTTACTAGTTCCTAGTCTCTCCCCCATTAGTCTGTATTCCTCGAAGGCAGAGGCCATACTCTATCCCTAGTGCTTAGTACAGTTCTGGCAGAGTTGTTTTTTAATTGACTTTCTTCCCTGCAGCTGAGGAGGATGAAGATAAGGAAGATGACTTCCGAGCTCCCCTTTACAAAACAGTGGAAATCAAGGGAATCCAGGTGCGCATGAAATGGTGTGCCACCTGTCGCTTCTACCGTCCTCCTCGATGTTCCCACTGCAGTGTCTGTGACAATTGTGTGGAGGTAAGAACCCTGAGTGGGGTAAGACTTGATGCTTAACCTATGTTATCTTCCTACTCATATAGAGTAAGAATTGAATACTGTGCATGACATATAGTCCTGGCTAACTACCTGGCTGTGTGTTCTAGCTCTGTCAGAGAGTGTTAGTGGAGATGTACACACAAGAGGTAGAGCATAAATTCTGTTACAGGAGGAGCCCCAAGTGGCTATAGGCTTTCCCAGCATCAAGATGCATAGCTCTAGCCTTGCTTCCCTTGGTTCATCTTTCTGGTTGTCCTGGCTTTGTGTTATCTTGTGTCTACAACATCATGCTGTTGCGTTCAGATTTTAGTTTTATTTCTCTTCCTGCCTTCCTTCTGCATCCCTTGCTTTTATTTTTGACTCTTTATTTCCAATCAATTTTTACTTTGCCGTAAATATTTGACTGCCAGATTTTCCTTCCAAGCCTCTTTTCTTATGAATCTTGATGTTTTTGCAAAGCCTCTAACATTCTTCCCTTTCAGAATTCCTTGGTCACATAGGATAAACTTTGAGAGGCAACTTTGGCCTTTGATCATCAACCTCTGGAAGATCTTCCCTACAGATTAATAGAGCAAGATAAACTGCATGAACCGGTTTTGAATTTTGCAGCTAAATGATGAACATGATTACAGATTACTGAAAACAACTCCTAAGTTCTTCCATTTGTTTGTCTTCTTGACCGAAAAGCTATCTAGTGCTGTGGTCCAAGGATGCTTCTCAGTCTCTCTTTTTGCCTTTAGGAATTTGATCATCACTGCCCCTGGGTGAACAACTGTATTGGTCGCCGGAACTACCGTTACTTCTTCCTCTTCCTTCTTTCCTTGACAGCGCACATTATGGGTGTGTTTGGCTTTGGCCTCCTTTATGTCCTCTATCACATAGAGGAGCTCTCAGGGGTCCGCACGGCTGTCACGTATCCTTCAAGGCTTGTGGGTTGTGGGATTGGGAGGGGGAAGAATGGGGATGGTAGAATCCTGTGGTAGTGAGGCTCAAGGGAAGATGGCTACAGTATGGGCTGGGGAAGGTGACATCATGTTGCTCTGTTCTCCTTGACTGTTGGGCTTCAGAATGGCAGTGATGTGTGTGGCTGGCTTATTCTTCATCCCTGTAGCTGGCCTCACGGGATTTCACGTGGTGCTGGTGGCTAGGGGACGTACAACCAATGAACAGGTACGGGTAGAAGTGATGGGAGACCGCTGCAGAGGAGGGCATGTGTCTGTTAGCCCTCTGATTAGTGTGTAGCCTGTGCTTCCACAAATGGATACCCGGAGAATACTTTTTATGAGGAGGAGGCCAAGTTCCTCATGTTAAGCGTGAGAGCAGAGGCCTTCTCTCTGTTAACAAACATTTATAGTGTGACTGCTTATACTGGACAGTTTGGGCTCTGAGCTTAGAGGAACTTTAAAGACCTGGGCCAGCTTCCATGAAGCTTTTAATGCTGCTTAAAGACAGTTATTTTTATGCATTTAATAATAGCTAACCTTGCTTG
>PVKU01010157.1:24149-54757 GCA_004027475.1 Anoura caudifer
TTTTTTTTTTTTTTTTTTTAATTTTATCTCCTAGATAGTAGGTACACAGTAATTTGTCATTGGTTTGTGTTTTGGTCTTTGGAAGTTGGAGTCCCATCATCTGACTGATCTGGTCTTTTTTCCTTCCCTCTAGGTTACGGGTAAATTCCGGGGAGGTGTGAACCCCTTTACTAATGGCTGCTGTAACAATGTCAGCCGCGTACTCTGCAGTTCCCCAGCACCCAGGTACATCTAGGTCTGCTGTTTACCTTTGGTCTGCTGTTTACCCTTCCTCAAAACTTTTGTCTTCGTTGGGCTCCTTCTGGTATTGGGAAGGTCTGATGGGAAGCTGGCTTTAGGAAGAGTTGTTTTAGAAAGGTAAATGCCTTCATGGGAAAGATATGCCATCCTTTAGTAGACCCTGTGAGTTCATTTAATACTCGTCAAGTGTTATGGTTACTCTCCTCAGAGAGCTGAGGTTGCGATTTACTCCAGAGTGCCTTGAGCAAGGTATGTGAGGCCTAGTTCTTCATGGAGTCAAATAAATCAGTTCAGTGCTAATCTTTTCAATGGCTCCGTAAGACTGCTTCTAGAATAAAAAATGCTTTATACAAGGTAGGCAACCAGTAGATACATTGGAATAAATGAATGAAAGCCCTTTCACTCTTAACACTCAGGTATTTGGGGAGACCAAAGAAAGAGAAGACCATTGTAATCAGACCTCCCTTCCTTCGACCAGAAGTGTCAGATGGTCAGATAACTGTGAAGATCATGGACAATGGCATCCAGGGAGAGCTGAGGAGAAGTAAGGTGAGGAATTAGGGGAGCAAAGCTGGGTAACTCGGAGACTCACTCATGGCAAAGAGGTAGAAACATGCTTTTAGTTTACATCTCTGTTACAGTATTTATCACTTTCTGATTTGTGTTAAAATTATTTAAATACATATCTTCTTTTCTCTATTAGATTGTAAGTTCACTGACATTAGAAATTGAGTCCGTTCATTTCCATGTCTTCATTGGACTTAACATAGCAGCTTGCAGGTGGTTAGATCAAGAAGTAGTGGTGAAAATGAACAACTAAGTGACAGGATTAAACCCTTGTTGAAGACTTCTTTATCCAGTACCATTCCCCAATTAATTCTTGTCCCTGTCTTCCTTTCAAGTTTAGATAGAAATATATAATTGACTCTCCAGCACCCCTCTAGTAATGCTCAGTTCTCCAAATCTGCTTTGCCCTCCTTTATCCAGTCTAAGGGAAGCCTGGAGATAACGGAGAGCCAGTCCGCAGATGCTGAACCTCCACCTCCTCCTAAGCCGGACCTGAGCCGTTACACGGGGCTACGAACACACCTCAACCTGGCTACTAATGAGGGTAAGGGCAGCAGCAGGAGTGAGAAGGTGACTCAGCTGTAGCAAAGACAGGCAAGGGCTAGGAGATAATGCTTGTGTTGTGCCTGAGAACACCCAACAGGTAGCACTTGAACCACTTTTTTTTTTTTTTTAAGGGAGAGAGAAACATCGATTTGTTCCACCCATCTGTGCATTCGATTGCTTCTTTTTAAAGATTTATTTATTTATTTTCAGAGAGGTGAAGGGAGAGAGAGAGAGGGAGAGAAACATTGATGTGCAAGAGAAACATTGATTGGTTACCTCTCGCATGCTCCCACCCGGAAAATTCATCTGCAACTCTGTCATGTGCCCTGACTGGGCGTTGAACCAGCAACCTTTCAGTTCATGGGCTGGTGCTCAATCCACTGAGCCACACAAACTGGGACCATTTGTTGCTTCTTGTATGTGCCCTGATGGGATTGAACCTGCAACTTTGGTGTATTAGCACAATACTCTAACCAGCTGAGCTACCTGGCCTGGGCTTGAGCCACTACTTCGGACAGCTGGGAGAAAGGGGATGCTTCTTAAGTTATTGCCGGTGAATTGGACATTTGTGGAGGAACTGTCGTCTCTAGGCAGACCAGAGAGTACCCTAGACCTTTTAGGTGCATTCTCTCACTCTGAGTTCTGACCTAATAGGCGTCTTGAGTCTTGATTTCAGCAAAATCATGTCCCCAGGACTTTTCCTTGGCTAGGTATATCTATCTATTCCTACTTTGTTCTTCCCTATACTTGAAGGAACTCTAGCCAGGTTAAGAGAGCAGTTTGTAAAGTGGTGCCCTTTGGGCCTTTTTCTTGCAGATAGCAGCCTTTTGGGCAAGGACAGCCCCCCCACACCTACCATGTACAAGTATCGGCCAGGCTACACTAGCAGCAGCACATCAGCCGCCATGCCTCATTCTTCCAGCGCCAAGGTACTGAGTACTCTCTAGGGAGTAGGGTTGCATGTATGCCAACCGTTCTGGGAAAAAGATTGGGAGAAGGGAAGGGAGAGGCGGAAGAAAAAAGACATTTTACTAATTGCTGATGTTAGCAGGATTGAATCTCCTTGACAGTGTTATTTCATTAAAGGAGGCAATGTAGCATAATAGATAAAAGCACTGATTGTCATACCTGAGTTCAAAACCCATCACAGGCAAGTTACTTAACCTGTCTTATATTTTGCATCTTAAAATGGGGTATTATTTGTTCCGACTCATAGATTTGCTTTAGGGATCAAACAAGATAATGCATGTAAAATGGTCTAAACATTGCTGGCATATAACAGGTCCTGTCTTTGATGGACTCCTTGGGCTCTAAGGCCTAGTGTCTGTCACATGAGGAGTAGCACTAAGGGTCTACTTTACTTTCTCCTCCAGTTGAGTCGTGGTGACAGCTTGAAGGAGCCAACCTCAATTGCAGAGAGCAGCCGCCATCCCAGCTACCGCTCAGAGCCCAGCTTGGAGCCAGAGAGCTTTCGTTCTCCCACTTTTGGCAAAAGTTTTCACTTCGATCCACTGTCCAGTGGTTCACGCTCCTCCAGCCTCAAGTCGGCCCAGGGCACAGGCTTTGAGCTGGGCCAGTTGCAGTCCATTCGTTCAGAGGGCACAACCTCCACCTCCTACAAAAGCCTGGCCAACCAGACACGCAATGGAAGCCTATCTTATGACAGCCTGCTTACTCCTTCAGACAGCCCTGATTTCGAGTCAGTGCAGGCAGGGCCTGAGCCAGACCCGCCTTTAGGCTACACCTCTCCCTTCCTGTCAGCCCGGCTGGCCCAGCAACGGGAAGCCGAGAGGCACCCGCATTTGGTGCCAACCGGCCCAGCACACCGAGAGCCCTCACCAGTCCGGTACGACAATCTGTCGCGCCATATTGTGGCCTCCCTCCAGGAACGAGAGAAGCTGCTACGCCAGTCACCCCCACTCCCAGGCCGCGAGGAAGAACCAGGCTTGGGGGACTCAGGCATTCAGTCGACACCAGGCTCTGGCCATGCTCCTCGTACTAGTTCTTCCTCAGATGATTCGAAGAGATCACCATTGGGCAAGACTCCACTGGGACGCCCAGCTGTCCCCCGTTTCGGCAAGCCAGATGGGCTGAGAGGCCGGGGATTAGGGTCCCCTGAACCAGGCCCAACTGCCCCATACCTGGGCCGATCTATGTCTTACAGCAGCCAAAAAGCCCCACCTGGTGTCTCTGAGATGGAGGAAGTGGCCTTGCAGCCGTTACTGACACCCAAGTAAGTATTAGTCCATCCTGGCCCTCAGCTGACTTAAAATCAGCATCCTGTACTGCAGAACATATCAGGGCTGCCCTTATACATTGTAGTGCGAATGGACCCAGGGTTATCCTGCCTGCGGATACCTCTTCATTTCCATTCTTACTCCAGCTGCCTTCATGCCTCTTCATTCCTGTTGAAGAGACTGAAGTTTAGTACTTTTTTCTTAATCCTGTATTCCTAAAAAGTAATTTTCTGAGAGGAAATATACAAGATAGCTGCTGTTGGAGAGAAGGAGTAAACAGGAGAGAGGGAATCAGGCTTGTTTCAAGCAGGGCAGTAAGACAGGATATTTGGGTAAGAAAGTATATATGTGCTAAGTGCAAACCATTTAATTAAAAAATTGTCCATCACACTAAAAAAAAATAGTATATGTAGAAAAGTACATTTTTTTTTAAACTATCTCCCTTTGCTGTGTTTTGTGTCCCACTTCCTGACACCTCTCTCTTCCTTTCTTCCCAGAGATGAAGTACAGCTCAAGACCGCCTACAGCAAATCCAACGGGCAGCCCAAGAGTATAGGCTCAGCCTCCCCTGGCTCAGGCCAGCCACCTCTCAGTAGCCCCACAAGGGGAGGAGTCAAGAAGGTGTCAGGAGTAGGTGGCACCACCTACGAGATTTCAGTGTGAGCCTTCAGCACCTCCCCTCCCCCACACCTCTGCGCCTACACCAAAGGGCCCCCCCAGTTGGCCACCTTCCTTTCCTCAAGGGGCTCCCCTCCCCTGCATGGACATTTTTTAAACCACTGATTCCAAGAGGATGAGGAGCGTTTTATAAAATGCAATGGGGTTGGGGAGTCGGAGAGTTGGGGCCCTAAGACTGGGGTAGCAACCCCCTTTACCTTTTAAGACCTTCCCTTCCTTAATCCCTGGATCAGACTCAGTGGACGTTTGTGCAATTGCTCGCCCTGGAGGGAACCAGATCATTTTTAAACCAGAAATAATTTTTTTTATTATTGTTACGGATTCTATTTTTTTCCTCTTCTGCGTTACCAGGTGTATGTGTACATATATATATATATATTATAAATAACAAAGAAATTATATATCTATCCTGGGATGGGAAGATGAGGGAGGGATATGTTTAAGGAGGGGGTCTTAACTCTTCCCATTCCTCAGACCAGCAGAAAAAGAGGAGACGTGGCTAGAAGTCTTCCTTTTCCCCAGGGTTCCCTCTTTTGTCCATTACAATTAAGAAAATAGCACCGCTGTTGTTGGTGCTAAGTGATCAGGAAAGAAAATGGGGAGAGGCGAGTCTGAGGTCTTGGTCAGAGGAGGGAGAGGAGAGTTAGTTTTCTAGGCTCATTGGCACTTAGTTTCCCCAGGAAAGGGGTCACAGCCCCATGATTTTTTTGGTGGTGGGAAGGTCAGGAAGAGCCCGGCCAAGCTCCAGAAACAACTGGATAACCCCCTTTTCTTGGGGTAGAGGGATTAGGGTGGGCTTCTTCAACTAGCCCCTCAATCCCTTCCCCCATCTCACACAGTTAACATTTTTAAATCCAAGGCCAGGAGAAGAATCCAAAAAGCAATATTTTTCATCACATGCCAAAAATGGGATAGAGAAAAGGAGTGGCAGGCCTAGGCCCCTCCGGATGTCCCTTGGGGGTTACCCCTCAGCCCACCTCAATATGGTGCTGGGTAGAGGGGACACCTGGGTTCTAACCTCTGAATAGAGGGGACCCCAGCCTCTAAATAAGAGGCCCTTTTATTTTTTATTCTGATTAGCCATTTTAAACCAACAAGGAATAAAAACAAATCCTGATCTAACCAGCTCCCCCTGACTTGTGTTGTTTTGTCTGGTTAAGGCAGGGTGAATGATCTCTGGTGGGGAGTTACGAAGGAAACCTTGTAAGCTTCTCCAGTCCTGACCCATCTTAGGCAGGAAAATAGTGAAAATAACCACTTAAAACAACAGGTCTTGTTTTATCCCCCGCCCCCCTTGGTGATTTAGTTTAAAAATTACTGAAAAAAAATTATTTGCAACCACCAAAACTTGTCATTTTGAAGCTTAGAGAATTCTTGATATGTGCCACGCTTGTTCCTTAATACAGAATTGCCTCTGGAAAGTGTCCATTTTGGATGTAGCCAATGGGAGACAGAGGATGATCAAAGTATGAAAGCCTGTCAAAGGCCTTCTGTACACATGGGTGGCAGGTCAATTTGGTTACCTCCTATTTTCTGTTTGCGAGAGCAAAAGGCTGTGCCCTAATTTTAACAGACATCCTTAGTAAACCTCAGAAAACTGGCCAGAATCCTTTAAGTATATAAACATTGGCTCTGAAATTCTAGATTAAAACGAACTAAATGAGTGGTTTTCCGCCTACTGATCTGGGAACAACCTTGGCTCATAACAACAGATTTTAAACGTTCTGTCAAATTTAGTTTCAAGTGAGATTACGTTAGGCTGGGTTTTCTCAGATTTTTTCAGTTACCTGGCCTGTTGTAAAGATGGAAGGGACTTAATTTTACATTTTGTTAGTTTGCCTGTTTCTGTCTTAGCAGCTTAGAAATATTTTCACATGCCAAATACTTCATCTTAACTAAGGAATGAGGCAGATCAGAAGTTCTTATAAAGACGAGAAGCATTTACCTTTGGCCAGATAATCACTTCAAAAAAATCATGGGCGTGACCAAGAATCAACCTGTTGAAGTGCAATGGTGATCATGGGTGCTTTTTCAGTTGGCTATTCTGTTTCAAAACAAAATTGACCTAGAATATAGTTGAGCCCAAACTGGTTGAGCTCTTCAGATAGAGCCTGAAGATCATCCAGGTGTTTCGTTCTCAACATTATGGACAACGTATTACATGTCTGCTGTGGAAAAATAAGTTCTGCCTAACTTCTGGGCATGTTCCCCAATCTTACTTTGGTTGGTTCTCTGTCTATTGATGAATCCCCCCAGACCTTAGCATGCCTTCATTTAAACCCTGACTCTCACAGAAAGGCACTTACCTCTGTTAACAGGCAGCCATACTTCAGCCAGTTTGATAAATGTAATTTTTTTTTTAAAGAAAAACCCTAACATCAGACACACTGCACAAAAGATGAACGCTTCCTCAGAGAGGAAGCAATGTCCATGAAAAAGCTGGGCTGAGCCTTACAAAAGCATGGCCCTTCTCTCTCATAATGCATTACTTTTAACTGAGCACAGTAGGACTGGCTTCTGTTCCAGCGCAGGGGATGCTCCTAAGGCAGTGTCCAAGAGCCAGGAAGGCAGCTCTTGACAGTAGGTTCAGTACAGCAGGAAAAGTCCTTCTGGCAGTCCAGTGGTCCTGTTAGCGGAGGCTGCTGCTGCTGCTGGCCTGAGAACTGCCCATACCTGGGTGGTCTGGACTGTGTCGGTTCTGGGGAAGACAAAGGAGGGATGAGAGCACCGCTAGGAAACAGCCTTGGCCTTGATCCGGGCTGTATAGGAAAATACTGCAAATTACACTGGGTTTTCAATCTCGGGTCCAAACTGTGGCCAAGGACTCTACCTACCTAGAACGGGGGAAACACTGTGCTGCAGCCATAGGCCCCTACCTTCTTTTTCTTCTTCTCTTTCTTCTTCCTTTTCCGTTCAGGGTCCTCCTCTTTTTTCTTTTTCTTTTTCTTGTGATCTGAATCAGATGGTGTTTCTGTAGGAGACATTAGGTGCCTATCAACTGTAGAGCTCAAAATTCCCTCCTTCCAGATAGAACTCTGCGGAGTACAGGGAAAACCCCAGTCAAGGGCAACTACTTTTGTTCAAATGGCCAGAGGGAATACAGAGGCACTGCTAAGGTCTCTCCCAAAGGTCCCACTACTTGCCCTGGAGACCCCTGTATATCAGTTTCTTTTTTCAGGACAATCTGGGAGTCCAGGGCTCTGTAAGGAACCTAACTTTTTTTCCTCGACCGAGGAAGGTTGAACCAGACTGAGGAAGAGAGATTCAAAACAGACGTTCTGGCTTTGAACAGAACTACTTACCTGGGGGGACAGGATCCTGGGTACGGCTCTGTTTGTGCTTGTGCTTATTCTTTTTCTTGGGAGGCTGAATATGCATCAGACGACACTGCTCTGGCAGCTGAAGGAACCAAAGAAAGGTCCAGGTCAGTGAAGGGAGGATTCCCCTGCTGCCACTGTCTGTTCGGCTCAGTAAGTTAGGAAGGAACAGACTTCGACAGAAAAACTAGTTCCATGACTTTCAGGATTCCCCATATGCCTCCTTCCTCCCCAAGAGGGGACTCACCGGGCCAGTGTGGAGGCGAAAGCCAGCCAGCATGGTCCCCGTGATAGGATTGAAAGAGCCACTAAGAATAGGGGGCTTCTCAATGAGGGAGCGGAGGCTGCTGTTATCATGGGAACCTGGCAGATCAATCATCCCTGGCAGGTCAGGCAGGAAGTTACTCAGCTTCTCCTTCACCTTCTTCCCACAGAATTTATTGTAGGCATGTTCCAGGTTGTAGTGTGTGATCAAGTTGGTACTGCCTGTCAGCTCAGTGCTGCCTAGAGGATGCAGGAAGAAAATAATTTTTTTTAAAGATAATTATTTTTTAGTCTAAGGGAAGGGAGGGGGAGAGGGAGAGAAATGTGGTTGCCTCTCACGTGGCCCCCACTAGGGACCAGGCCTGCAACCCAGGCATGTGCCCTAGACTGAGAATTGAACTGGTGACCTTTTGGTTCACAGGCCAGCACTCAATCCACTAAGCCACACCAGCCAGGGCAAATAAAATATTTTAAAAAGTCAGCCACCCAATATTTATACTGATAATGCCTTATATTTATACAACACTTTATACTTTTCAGTATGTTTTCATCGAAACCTTGAAAAAAATTCAGCGTGTTTAAAATAGTTATTGCCACATTTCATGGATAAGAAACAGAGTACAGAATTTTCCAGAGGGAAAAGTGCACTGTATTTTAGCCTAAATAAGGAATCTTTTAAGTGAAAATTACAAAACAAAAAAATTAAATTTTAAAGTAAGAATAGCAAAAGTAAACATAATAAAATACTAAAAAGATAGTATTTAAAAATGGGAATTAGAAAAAAATAGGCAAAAATCCAAATAGAGCAGAGATGGAAACTGCTCTAAAGAGCAAAAGAGACATTCTTCCTTGGACTAACCAGAACACTAACTTCCATGATATTTACTCTGTGTAAGCGCTGCTCTGAGTGCTCTTCATAAAATGGGTAGTGAGAAATGACACTGCCTGTCATGACCAGGATAATAATACCTAACAGCTTAGCCACAACCAAGCTAAGGGCCAAATATGACCCAATGGCTCCCCATGTTTATTTTTTTCCCCTAGCAAGAACTACTGATCACCTTTACATGGAAAAACAGCCAGAAGCTTTTTCTACCTATTGCCACCTAACTTTTGTTATCACCATCTTTATTATTCCTCATAATGCTGAGAATTTTAGTTGCCCAACTTCTTATCACACCAATTTCTTTCTTCATTTCTCATCCTAGCTGTCTTCTAAGCCTCAGCTGCTTCTTATACACGGAATGTGGTAATAACTATCTGAAGTACACTTAATTTTTTTCAAGATGCAAATGAAAACAGTGCAGAGTATAGAGTACTCTGGAAATGCAAGGCATTATTTGATGTGGACACCGGCCACTGGTGTCCGAGTCATTAAAATATACACACAGACTACCGAGTCTGGTGGAGGAATAAGGACGACAGCATGGCTTTTCTCTCAAGAGGAGCAAAAGCTGCAGCCTCCGCCACAACAGGCCTTTATTCTGAAATCTCCTCACATTCCCAGATGGTTCTTCCTCACTATCATGGTTACAACAAAGGAGCCAATGCCCTGCATTACATCACAGAAGAAGGTATTAGCAAATGAATAGGCAGCCTGTTACACAGGTCTTTGCAAAGTACTTGCAGGGTGAGGGGGTTTCAGGCAAACAGCAAATCTCAAAACAGCCTAAGTATATTGCAAATTTACCCAGGAGAGAACCTATCTGTGGGCGTGGGTCCTGTGCATCTCTGAGTGGGAGCTGGGCCATGCCACGCAGAAGGGTCTGACACAATTATTGGTATAAAATACTGCATGGCTGAGTTTTTCAAAGACTATGAACTTAGTAATTTAATATGGATCCAGTGGCAAGAAGGGAAATATCTAGCCTACAACTTTTCATCTAGAGTTACAATGAACACAAAAGGTACAAATGACATAAATGGCTTGTTTATAATCATTTGGGAAAACAGGTTGTGAACTGTGAACCCTTGAGGGTAGACACAATGTCTTGTTCATTCCCATACTGCTGGTGTCCAAAACTATACATACTTGATGCTCAATAACTACTAAATGAACCAGGTGTTTTTTTCCTCCAGACCTCTAGGCTTTACTCTCTTTTTTCCTTGTTTTTTTCATGTCAAACAACTCAGAAGAGTGGTCTACTGTTAATGGCAGGAGTCACAGTGCCATAGTACCTTGCATAACTCAGCACTGCTGCCTGCCATTATAGTACCCTGATTTTACCCCCCTCTCTGTTGGCTATCCTCCTACTAGGGGGTTATGCTCAAGGCTCAGGAGAGAAGACAGTGCTTTTTGTGAACTCTTAAGAGTCGCTCCAACTTTCTATCAGTTCTATGAAGATGATTTATAACTCTCTCCAGCCCTGATTCCTCTTTTGAAAACTAACCCTGCATTTCCAAGTTTCTCTTAGTCAATTCTCCGCACATATTTTTTTTTTAAACTGATTTTTAAAGAGAGAAAGGAAGGGAGGAGAGGAGAGAGAGAAAGGAAGGGAGGCATGAGACATTGATTTTTTCCACTTATGCATTCATTGGTTGATTCTTGTATATGCTCTCACCGGGGATTGAACTGGCAACCTTGGTATATTGGGACAGTGCTCTAACCAAATGGCCTACCCAGCCAGGGCCAAATACTATGTTTTTATAAACTCCAAAACTTTCCCACCTCACTCACAGTTTCTCCATTTCAATACATGGTACTCCCCATTCTCTAGGTATTTTTAGAAGCAGTACTCCTCAGTTCAAAAATCTCAGTGGGGCCTGGCTGGTGTAGCTCAGTGGCTTGAGTGCCAGCCTGCAAACCGAAATGAAAGGGCATCATTTTGATTCCTGGTCAGGGCACATGCCTGGGTTGTGGGCCAGGTCCCCAGTTGGGGTGTGTGTGTGAAAGGTAACCAATTGTTTCTCTCCCTCTCTTTCTCCCTCCCTTCCTCTCTCTCTAAAGATAAATAAAATATTTTTAAAAATCTCAATGGTTTCCTATTACCTTCAGGAAAAGGCTCAAATTTCTTTGACTGGCACAGATTTTATTGTAACTTAGCTTTGGGGCCTGCTCGACCACCAGTCCCCTATGCAAAATTTCTGATCCATCCAAAAGGGTCTCCATCATCTCTTGAAAAAATCACCCCTTGTAGTGTTTCCTTTTAGGGAAACTGACCTAATTATTTGAAAATTCTTTCTAACATTCTTCACCAATATAAATTCATCAAGATCCAGCTCAAGTGACAACTTATTCTTGCTGTCATTCTGGATAACACTTTGAAAACCATCATGTAGTTCTCAACCGTTGTATGTGAGGCATGACCACAAAGTAATGAGCTTGGCCTTGACAAGAAATATGATCACTATCCTTACACCACATAATTTGCATCCCTAAGTAAAACAAGCTCCTTAATAGCAAGGGACCAACCTTATTAATCTCGCTTACCATATGTCCTCCCCACTTTTTCCTACACACTCAGCATTTGCTCAGGACAGATATTCAATATTTGTGAAATGATTAATATACATAGGTACAAACAGAATAGTTAAGGTTCATCAACCACCAACTAACCAAAGGAAAGTCAACCTCTCTATGCTTCATTTTTTTCAACTATAAAATACAGATAATGCCTACCTCAGGGACTGTATTAAATTCTATTACATAATATAAATAAGTTGTGAACTACAAAGTACTGTACCAACATTCATTATTATTTCCCCTCAACTCTTGATACAGCAGTTGGACTTGGGATAAACTGAGGGCATTGTGGAGCCGTAACATGTCCAAAACAACCCTTGATTTCCACCTCCTCAAACTTGTTACACGGTGGCCTTTCGACTTACAGCTCCAGGGTCCTGACACGGGTTGCTTGGTTACCTTGCATCTCCGACAGCCTAAGAACCACGCCCTCGTTACGATTTGATTGGCTAGCTTGGGCCAGGCCTAGTACTCACCTGGCAGTTCCCGCATTAGGTAGAAGGGACCACAACCAGCTGCCGACTTGTCTGCACCGGGAGGGGCCGCGGCCGCGGTGGGGGCCGGAGCCGTGCCGGGTCCCCCGCCTGGAGGAGGGGGAGGCGGTGGCGGAGGTTTTCCTGGTCCAAAGCCGAGTGCGGATGGGGGTGGTGGTGGGTCGGCCTGAGCTCCGAACAGCGCAGTGAAATTCTCCATCTTTCCTTCTACCCCGGCGCTGTCCCCGGCGCTGTCCCGATGTCTGGCGCTAATGATTTTCATTGGTCAATCCTTTCCCTGTGTACCGCCCTCTTCCTCCATGAGTCGCTTATCATTGGGTACTTTGGGACTGCTTACCTTGTTCCGGCAACAACTTCCGTCGCTCTATGAGTACGTTTAGGAAGTACTCTTTAACCTTATTAAATCACCTATTGTCTCCTCTATCGCACACCCAATAAAATGACTTAGGTGAAAAAAGTGACAGCTAGGTTGACCAATAAAATGTCACAATCCTTTTCCACTTTCTCCCTACAATAGGGTCCAATCAGAGATCTACTTCCGGTCTCTGAGGCGGTGCATCCGAGAGTCGGCCCAATGGAAGTCTCAATGGTGAGAGAGGCGGGGCAAGACCCACCACCAAGGTCGGAGAGCGGCCAGCGGTGCCGCCGGTCCAAGAAGATGGCGGTCCTGGCACCTTTGATAGCCCTGGTATATTCAGTGCCGCGCCTTTCACGGTGGCTGGCCCGACCTTACTACCTTCTGTCAGCCCTGCTCTCGGCTGCCTTCCTACTCGTGAGGAAGCTGCCCCCGATCTGTCACACTCTCCCCACACAACGCGAAGACGGCAACCCATGTGACTTTGACTGGGTAAGCGACCCCCACCTTAGGACCCTGCGACCTTGACCGTCCTTTCTCCCGCGGTTGCATCCAAGTGACCCGAGGTTCTGAACCTGTAGCAGGCTTACCATTGGAGTATAGGGCCTGGACCGTCATCGAATCTAAACATCTTCGTGTTTAATTAAGATGGGACCCTGCCCAAACGACGCATGTGGGTACAGCGTTTAACAGTGTTGCTCAAATGTGAAGCCTCTCAAGGAGCCAGCGAGATAAACAAGACAAGTAGTAGTATTCCCGTTTTATTGGTGAAGAAATTGTTCTCGGCGTGATTAGGAGACTTGTCCAAGGTCACAACTGGGATTTGAAACCACGCTCTTGGCCATAGTACCCACACATTCTTATTACCCATTTCTTAATTCATTCAGCACTCCAGATTGCGCACTATATGTTAGGAACTATGCTGCATCCTGTCAATGTAAAAATAAACAAAGTTCTTATGCCTATTGAAAAGGAATTGTAAAAAAATACAATCGCAAAGTAATCTATGGCGCCCTGGCTGCAGTGGCTCAGTGGATTGAGGACCGGCCTGTGAACCGAAGGTCACCTGTTTGACTCCCAGGCAGGGCACATGCCTGGGTTGTGGGCCAGGTTCCTGGTTGGGGGTGTGTGCGAGAGGTGACCAACTGATATTTCCTTTTCTTTCTCCCTCCTTCTCTTTTCTCTCAAAATAAATAATAATAATAATAATAAACAATCTATTGCAAATCTCTTGCTGTACTTCTGAGTAGGGGTGGAAGGACCACTCAGACAAATGAGTTGAAGCCCTGTGCTCTCTGCTGTATAAGAAGCATCTGTGTTCTGAGGAAGGAGGGTTATCCTGAGTTTTGGTCTTTTTTCCAGTCCCCAAAATGAGTCCTGACCTTTACCAGAACCCACTTCCTTACTTTTATTTTCCAATCCTTGTTTACTCTCTCATACTTCCTCTGTGCTTTCCCAGACAGCATTATTAATTAGCTTAAGTGTAGCCATACTTAATAAATGCAGGGAAATTTTATATAGTTTGAGTATTGTCTAATATGCAAAATACTGGAAGATTTTATATATATTTTTTACTCTGATTAAAAAAATTTAACTGCAAATGGTCCCTGACTTAAGATGATTCAGCTTATGATTTTTCAACTTTAGGATGGTGTGAAAGTGATACATATTCAGTAGAAACCATTTGAATTCTGAATTTTGATCTTTTCCTAGGCTAGCAATATGCATTACAATGGTGTCACCTGAGGTTGGGCAGTGGCAATGAGACCCAGCTCCTAGTCAGCCACGCCATGAAGAGGGTGAACAACCAGTACTCTGCAGTGTAGTGTTAAATACATTTTCCGGTTTAATGATGGGTTTATTGAGGTCTCTTGTTTTCCCTAACACTCCACTTTACATGGCCACTTCTAAATCCAGCAAGTTTCTTTTTTCTTTTTTTTGGAAATTAAGGCTAAAAACCTAGGTTCCTGACTCCTAGCTATAAATCACAGTTTAGTGGTTCTGACAGTGATTTGGCTTCTGTATCATAAACAAAGGTATGGAAGGCCTTAGGCCATTGAATCTATAGTTGTCCTCCTCCCATGCTTTCTCTCACATGGTCCTTGTTATTCGTCATTGCAGTTTTTGTTCTTTCAACTTATCCTGTGTGTTTCTTTGTCGTGTTTATTGTCTGTCTAACTTTGCTAATGTGGAGCTTACATTCTAAAATGTGGGAAAGAACTATAAGCCAAGGATGCTGGCAAGGGCCTATGAGAGCTTGGGAACGCCTCCTTCAGCTCTCAAATTATATTAAAGATGGCACATGGATTATCACTGTATATGGGGTGAAGAGGAATGACTTAATGTAAATAAAACCAAACAAATGAAATAAGCATATATTATATGAATGGAATATTACTGAGAAAGTCTCCCTGGAAAAGTTCTGTTTTCCCAGGGTCACACTGAGTTGGTTGTAACATATTTATACAACTTTTCTATATTCATTATCATTTAATCTTCACAATAGCATTTTAAAATAGATGTTCAGTGGAGGAAAACAGCTCAGCAGTTGATTCACTGAAAGGCACCAGCCAGGTTGTGGCAGGGTTAGAGCGTGAACCTAGATCTTTTATTTATTTATTTATCTTTAGAGAGAGGGGAATGGAAGGAGAAAGAGAGGGAGAGAAACATCAATGTGTAGTTATCTCTTGTGTGCCCCCTACTGGGGACCTGGCCCTCAACCCAGGCATATGCCCTGACTGGGAATTGAACTGGTGACCCTTTGGTTCGCAGGCCTGCGCTCAATCCACTGAGCTACACCAGCTAGGACAAACCTAGACCTTCTGACTGGTGTTTTCATACTATGACTTAGCCGGCTCCAGGATATCTATTAGTTCTTGTTCCATATGTGGCTCCCTTACCCACCCATATTATCTCTGCTGATGGCATTCCTGCCACTTTGATTCTGTTGCAGAGAGAAGTAGAGATCCTGATGTTTCTCAGTGCCATTGTGATGATGAAGAACCGCAGGTCCAGTAAGTTTAGTCTTTTTCTGTCTCCCAAAAGTAGGTCTAAAGCCCTCCAGAGGTGTTTTCATTCGTTATGAGAGGGGCATTATTTACTGACTAATCCCTCATTTCATGCCAGTACTGAATTTGATCTTGGACTTTCATTCCTCTTGCTGCTCTCCCATTTCAAAGTACTCCAGGAAAAGGGACAGAATGAGATAAAGGAGCATGCACCCCAGCCTGACCTGTGACATCTCTGTGTTTCAGTCACTGTGGAGCAACATATAGGCAACATCTTCATGTTTAGTAAAGTGGCCAATGCCATACTTTTCTTCCGCCTGGATATTCGCATGGGCCTGCTTTACATCACATTCTGCATAGGTAAGGAGACTACAAGACTTGGTTGTGGGAACCAAGTCCCAAACCAGTTTCTCCATGCTCTTTTTCCATATCTGTTCCTAACTAATTATATATGTGGCTTAGACGATAAGAATCTTACAGAGACTTTATTTTAAGAGAAAGGGAATACCACAAAGTGTATTTTTTGGTGCTTAAAGTCTGAGTTGGTTTGAAGGTAAATCCTTGCCCAAGGCCTTGTATGTTTCCTCTGACATCTTTTTTTGTGTGTTCAGTGTTCCTGATGACATGCAAACCTCCCCTGTACATGGGCCCTGAGTACATCAAGTACTTCAACGATAAAACCATTGATGTGAGCACTCATCCTTCTGCCTGTTTTTGGGGTCCCTTGTGGGTAATTTTGTAGTTGTGCTCCCTGCTCGCTAGAAGGAGTGACCATGCTTCAGCATGTAAGTCAGGTGCAGTGTGGTTCATCATGGGAGCTAAGGGAGATGGAGAAGGGACGCCTTGAAGAGGAATTAGACTCGAAGGGCTGAACCTTTCCAGAAGCCTGTGTGATTCAGCTCGCTGTTTCCTCCCTGTGTGTTGCAGGAAGAGCTGGAACGGGACAAGAGGGTCACTTGGATTGTGGAGTTCTTTGCCAATTGGTCTAATGACTGCCAATCATTTGCTCCAATCTATGCTGATCTCTCCCTCAAGTGAGTAGTGCAGAGTGGGGGAATTACAGAAATTGAAGAGGCTTTACCTTCTCTTTGTTTTTGGCCTTGGTTTTTGCACATTGCAACCAAAGGCATCCTCTTGAATAGCTGTACTTACACTACCCTTGATCCATCCTCTCTTCTTTCACTATGTTAAATAATACATTTTTCTCAGGTACAACTGTACAGGATTAAATTTTGGGAAGGTGGACGTTGGACGCTACACTGATGTTAGTACACGGTATGTAAGGTCCCGGGTAGATGGTCTAAACAGGGAATCACTTTGAGTGATGTATACAGATGCATTTACAGAGTACTTTCTGGGCCCTGCAGGTACAAAGTGAGCACATCCCCCCTCACCAAGCAGCTTCCTACCCTGATTCTGTTCCAAGGTGGCAAGGAGGTCATGCGGCGGCCACAGATTGACAAGAAAGGACGAGCTGTCTCTTGGACTTTCTCTGAGGTACAGAAAAGAGTGGGCAAGTGGTTTGGAGAAGGGTATGAAACAGTAGGGTGGGCTTTGGAGCCCAACCTGGGTTCAATTCCTAGTTCTTCCACTTTCCACAAGCTTTGAGAGTGTGGACTCTTTATTGGATCTCATTTATGAATTCACTCAGCAAATTTTTAAAAAATGTTTTATTTATTATTTTTAGAGAGGGGAAGGGAGAGCAAAAGGGGAGGTGTGTGAAACATCAGTGTGTGGTTGCCTCTCTTGTTCCCTCTTCTGGCCTGCAACCCAGGCATGTGCCCTGCCTGGGAATGGAACTGGTGACACCTTGGTTCGCAGGCCAGCGCTCAATCCACTGAACTACACCAGCTACAACGACTACACCAGCTACAACGGCTACACTGAGCTACACTGAGCTACACTCAGCAAATTTATATTTCGCTTCTACCGTGTACCAGGCCTGCTAGTACTGGGGAGTTATGAGTTAAGATTAAGTTTCAAAGGCCCTAGTCTGTAGGCCCCAGGTTCCTTTGTGTAAATGGGAGGTGGTAACCTTGGCTGGCAGGTTTTTCAGAGTCCATTCAACAGTGTAGCTATAATTCTTGGCAGAGTGATGGGCACATAATGGGTGCTTAAATATTAATTGACTTTTCAGGTACCCATAGAAGAGATTTAGGTTAGAGTTGATTTTGGTCCTTTGCTTTCTCTTTTCCTAGTAAGAGAAAGCAAAGGACCGAATATGTCTTACTTCCCAGGCTGTGAACTCTCCCTTCCATCCCTGATGTGTGCATCTCTTTTGTGCAGGAGAACGTGATCCGTGAATTCAGCTTGAATGAATTGTATCAACGGGCCAAGAAGCAATGGAAGGCGGGAGATAATATTCCTGAGGAGCAGCCTGTGACCCCAAACTCCATGGCAGTGCCAAATGGGGAAAGCAAGAAGGACAAATAGATTCCCTGCCTTGTTAGTTCTTCCTCTCTTGTCAATCCCAGGGACCTTTGAAGCCCTGCCCCTTCTGTAACCACAGCCTTGCTTGAGGTCTCACCTTTTATTTATGTTTTCCCTGATTGGCTGTGCTGGGTGGGGCCCTGGTGCTGCTTCTGATTTTCAAGAGGCATTCAGGGAATTGACCGGCACACTCCAGTAAGACCACTTTTGTGGCCAACTACTTTGGTGGAGGAAAGGAGAGGTCTCATATAATGGAGGGGAAATGCTTTCCTTCCAAGCTTGGGTCACTGTCAAGTGCTGCCCACGACTCACACATCTCCACCATGCTCTGGTTTCTATATTCCTTAGTGGACCTACACAGACTTCTTACAGTAGATTGAGCCCTAACATAAGATGCCAGGGTACAGAGTCTGCACTAAAGTTTTCCCTGAAGGACCCTTGCTGCTTTAGGCCCTTCTGGATTGGTCTGTGGCCTTCATTAAAGATCATAAAATTAACTTTGTCACTGGACAAACCCTTAACTACAGAGCTTTCTGACTGAACATGGTATTTGATAATCTATATTTTTAAAGGAGGTTGGGAGGGAGTGGAATAGAAGTTTGAGGCCTGCCTTTGTGTGGTGGGGTGAAAGCCCATGGGCAGGACTAGGGTTTCACTCACCCTCCCACCTACTCTCCCGCCCGAGTTAATGGTTTTCCATAATAAAGCGACTGAGGTTTCCTTTTGATTCACGTGGTCTCGTGTTCCTCAAGTATTAAAAAGTAAGGCAACTGCAAAGGAATTGCCTAACTTCTGATTAACTTCGAAGGCCAGTCTCATTAGTTTCACCAAACGCCAGTCATTGGTACCCAGGATTAGAGAGAGCTGGGGAAAACTGGTTTCTGTAAATCTAGAGTGCTGACCACAACATGTAAGACTGGACTTGGTTCAGGGATTAGGCCGCAGGTCCAGGGAGAAGATGTTCAGGGCTGGGGATAGAGTTCGTGAAGCAGGCTACTTAGCCAATCTCGTGGTTACAGAAAGACTTGAGGCCAGGTTTGTCCGCGGAGCTAGCAAGACCCCGCCCCAGCTGTACCGAGCCACCGACACACTTGGTTAGGTCTGGCTCGCCACATTAACCCCCCATACTGCGTGCGGAGTGGCTGTGCCCGGAGGTCCCGCCTACCGGCCACGTGTGCGCTCACGCCACCCTTTGCGCTGCTCCGGATGAAGAGTGTTCGGACTGGTACCGGAGTTTTTGGCCTGCGGTTTGGAGCTTGGAGTAGGGCCGTTCACTGCTCCGGGCCGCCCAGTGGCCGCATCCCCACCACTTTCACCCCGGGTCGGCTCGGTTGCGGGCTAGGCTCCAGGTGCCATGGCTTCTCGCGGGAGGAAGCGAAAAGCAGAGGCGGCAGTGGTCGCGGAAGCTAAGAAACAGGAGAAGTTGGCTGGCGGCCAGAAGGAAGTGGAGGAAGCGACCGTAGTTATCGAGCATTGGTGAGGGGCCTGGAGAGTCTCGGGGAAGGGAGCAAGGGCGTCCTACACCCTGGGCCCTGGTCTCTGACTCTAGCCGTCTCTTCATAGCACGAGTTGACGCGTGTACGGGCGCAACGCCGCGGCCCTGAGCCAGGCGCTGCGCCTGGAGGCCCCGGAGCTTCCAGTGAAGGTGAACCCTGCCAAGCCCCGGAGGGGCAGCTTCGAGGTGACGTTGCTGCGCCCAGACGGCAGCAGTGAGTGGGGGCCCGGGTCTGGAAGGAGAGGGCAGAGGTCTGAGGAGGGGAAGGGCCAGCAGTGGGGAGAGGTAGTAACTTCGCTTTGTTGGGTCTTTCCTCAGGTGCAGAGCTCTGGACTGGGATTAAAAAGGGGCCCCCACGCAAACTAAAGTTCCCTGAGCCGCAAGAGGTGGTGGAGAAGCTGAAGAAGTACCTTCCGTAGAGAGGTGCTGAGGTTTGAAATGGCGAGGGGTTAGGGAGGGATTGGATTGATCTTGATGTGGCTATTTGCAAAGCAGCCCTTACTGTTCTTACTCCGTATTTCACCCAGGAGCTACATTTTCTTCAAAACTCACAGTTCTCAGTGTTTCCTCCATTGAGGATGGAGGAACCATCCTCTTAACCCTTTTTATTTGTAGGAAAAACTGAAGTCAGCAAAGTTTTTTTTAGGATTTTCTATTTGGTGCGCCCTTTGCCAACTCCATGTCTCATTTTTCATTGTCTTTGAGCCAAGTCTTAGAATTAAAGGTAATGTAAATGATTTCTAGAAATGCAGTTTATATCCTTTGAAGATGCCATTAATTATTGCCCTGGGGGTATGGACCGGTTTTGTTTAAAAAAAAAAAAAAAAGTCATTTTCCACGTCCCTGATGGGCAGGTGTTTTGATTCTTTGAAGTGATTGTAAAGCTCACCAGCTCCCTCATTTACAAATGAAACAAAATCACTGACACGTGTTTATTTGTATGGGTTGGGATTTCCCTTTATTGGCAAAATCTTTGTGTAATATGATGTATATTTACCCCTACCGTCTTGTTTTTTTTTGTCCCTCTTACAGTCTGTTAATAGACCCATGTGGCAACACTGAGAGTTACTAAACTCTTAAATCACTTGAATTTGACCTTGTCTTTATCCCTAGTGCTTCATACAGTGCTTTGGCACATGGTCAGGGAGATGTGGGAAGAGAATGCAATCCTTGAGCTCTCCTGAGTCTGGGTCAAGGGTGGGAGAGCACATCTTGGGCTGATTGCCTGGATCCCTTCTGTAACATTTCCTTTTCTCTCTCATTTTCACAGCCTTCTGACTCTCTCTGGTGATGTTGGAGCATTTATGATGGGACATGGCCAAACTTCAGTCATGTGCCTGAAGCTATGGTTTCTTCCCCTCCAGAAATGATGGTTCACTTGTGAGGCAACCCTCTAGTAAGGCACTGAAAAGTTGGATTTGGTTTGTTTTAATAAAAGTTGAAATAAAGTACTTGAGTCATAAAGTGAAACTTAATTTTATGGTGAAGGGTTAAAGCCAGCCTTATGAGATTGGTTCCCCTTGTATTTTTTTTTTTTTTTTTTTTTTTGTAGCCTGAAGTTACCACTTAACCTGGAATTCCTAGGGTGTCTGGTAAGGCACATGAAGTATTTGTAAAAACTTTGGGGCGAAAGTAAATAACTTACTATTTTTTAAAGCAAATATATCTATTTCAACTCACTTCTTGGAAGTGATGATGGAAGTACTTCTTCCTGGCCCCAGCAGGGATCTTGGCTAAGACTTCTCAAACTGGTAATAAATAAGCCCCACTCATAAGGTGCTGGACAATGCCCTGCCACTCCCACCCACTTCATGTTCCACCCCAGCACCACTTCACACCTTCTGGGACATTTTCTCTGACATAGAATTACTGCAAAGGGTGTAGTTAATTTTTCCTGGATCAGCGGTGCCTCATAACCTGGGAGACCTGGCCTTGGCTGTTACCTACTAGAGTTGGGGATACCACAGTTCATTGTTCCACTTGTCACTGGGAAGTAAATTATAAGTAACTAAGATGGTTCAAGTTCATAATTTCCTACCCATGGTACTACTTGAGTTCTGCCTAACTCCCAAAAACGGGCAGGGGGTCAGAGGGGAGTGCAGGACCTACAGAACAAGGGGTATGCCTCCCTCTTGTGCCAAGAGGATAGGACATAGGACACATCCTAGCCTCTATGCCAATAGCTCTTTCGCTAACCAACATTTCCCATCCTCCCAGTGCCCCTAAGCTGTCTTCCCCACTTTACTAGGTTAGTATGTCTACCTCTGTTTCTGACTCAGAGGAAGGGTCAGGCCACACGGAGGGAATACCGATGGATACCAGCCTCCCCTCTGATGTCCAGTCTACCACATCAATCTCTTCCTCTTCAGGGCTGGCAGAAAGTGGGTCCATTGGTTCATAGTTGCTAAGTACCTCCTTGCCTGGTTCTGGAGCAGGGTACAACACTTCTTCCATTGCTAGGGACACTTCTGGCCCAGTCTCCACCCAGTTAGAACAGGGAGGTGAGAGGACCCCATAGGACCTTTGGGGAGGGTCAAAGGAGTCAATGTGGAGAAGTCTATCTCTCTGACTGTCCAGTGGCTGGGAGTTGGTAGTTTCTTGGCCTTGAGTCCAAGAGCTTCCTATTGAAAGCACCTCCCCTTCACTAATCTTAGAGGGTATGATGAGGGGGCTAATGGGTTCAATTGGTTCTTTGTTCTCACCAACAGGTTCCTTTTCCAATCCTGTGAGCTCCCTGGGCCAGAGTTCCATGTCTGGTAAATACCATTCTTCCCCTTCCATCCAGTTCTTTCCTGTTTCTGTCAGGTGATAACTAGGAGTCCTACAGCCCTCAGCCCTGGGACTCTCCAGAGATCCTGTAGGTGGCTCAATATCTGAGCCACATAGCATGAAGTCCAGGATCTCCTCCAGCTCATTGGTGGCAGCAACACTTGTGATTCTGTACTCTTCAGCTTCACAGGGCTGCCCCAGCAGGGCTGTATCAAATGCATATGCCTCTCTGCAGTCAATATCAAACCCAGGTTCCTTCCCTACCAGCTCTGGACTGGACCCAAACTCAGACTTCACCACTGGGTGGTCTGGGGAGCAGCTAGCAGAGAGCAGAATGTCTTCTAGCCTAGAGCACACTGGAGAGTCCTGACCCAGGTCTATTCTAGTAGATGACATTTCCTGCTGTTTAACTGAGGATAGCTGAGCCCCTGGAGGCTCTCCTGAGTCTCCAAGTTTTGGGACATGAGGGCTAACTTGAGAGGTTTTGAGGGGAGGCTCCTGTACCACCTCCCAGCAGGTCCCATTGACAAGCTTCCTGAGTTTCACTCTTCCAACCTGCCCCTCCTCTGCAGAGTCTGAGTTGGGTGCCCTGACTTCGGGACTCCGTTTCTTACTCCCACCCATCTTTCCAAGACCAGATGGGCTTGGGGTGCTATGTAGAGGACTAGCTCTCCCTGGTTTCTGCTTGTCCTCTGGCACTTCTTTATTTATGCTCTTCTGTCGCCAAAGACGCCGGCCAGGGGCTGCAGGCACTGAGCTGGGTCCGCTTAAAATGCTGGAAGACTTGGATGTGCAGACATCACGTGATGGCTTTGAACGGCTTAGCCTGATCTTTCTGGGCAATAGTCGCTTATCCACAGAAGGGTCCAAGCTGGGTGGGGAAAGTTCTGTAGAACCAAGGGTGGCATCACTCTTGTTCTCTTTAGACCCCTGACTGTGACTTGCTGGTGAAGAGCTTTCTTGTGGAGCTGGGCAGGCTCTGACCTTCCTCTTGAGTAGAAGAGTGCCAGACAAGTTTTCTGCATTCTGGCGGTTGCTTTTGTCCTGGGGCCCCTCATCCTTCCCTGACATCTTCAATCTCACTGCTCCAAAAGGACAGGGAGTCTGAGTAACAAGCAGTGGAGTTTGAGGGTGGTGGCTGGGTGCCACCACCCTGGCAGAGATTGGTGCAGCACTTGGAGGCTGTAAACACTCCCGGTTCAGTCTTCGGCCTTGAGGGGCTTTCACCAACTTTCCACCCTCTAGCTGAAGGGATTCTAGCTCAGACACATGGAGCTGACGGGCAGCAGAAAGCACATCCTGGGCTTCTTCTTGAGATAGTTCCATTTCTGAGGTATACAGGAAGTCCACCAGCTTCCTAAGTGTCCTGATCTTCAGGCCGCCCAGCTCCAGTACTACCTTACATCCCTGAGCTGGCCTCTCCCGCTCCAGGCGCTCCTTGAAGAAGGGGCTGCAGGCAGACAGGATACAGCAATGGGCTGGGATTACCTCACCTGGAAGGAAACCCAAACACTTGGTTACCTCACACAGACTGGTATGTTCATGAGCTAAGCACAGATACTACAACCCAAATGTGCTGCCCCTTCTCTCATTTTCCCTCCATGGAAATTCAAGGGGAAGGAAAAAATGTGTTCCTTTGCTTTCCTGGAACTTTGTGCTATTACCTAGCTAACCCAAAATGTAGTTTAGCCATCACTTCTTTCAGAAAGTCTTCCCCCGCTGTATCCCATGTCTGGGTCAGGTGCTCCTGAGCACAGAGAGGTATTCTGTAGCTGTCATAGCACTTAGCTATCTGTATTGTCCATCTTCACTAAAAGTAAGAGCAGAATCCATGCCTGTCTTGCTCACTGAGGTTTACCCTGTGGTTGATACAGAGTAGGGGATCAAATACTCTCTGAATAAATTTCTGTGACTCACATGAGTGTAAAAAAATTTATAGAGGCTGCTCGTGATATAATAGGCCATGAGCTTTGGATGTGGACAATCAGAGCTCAATTCTCTCCTGAGCCCTATCCACTGCCTACTAGGCAGTGGTCTATCCTGATCCACCTTCTTACTTTATGGGCACTTCCTGGGCAGTCTCAGTCTCTCCCATGGCTTCAAATATGAAAAGCTTGCTGATGATTCCCAGGTCCTACCTCTGCCCAGATATCTTTCTTGAGATACTGAAGATGCCATAGCCTGCATGTCTACATGGATGTCCCACAAGTAACTCCAATGCAATCTTTCTAGAAAGTGAAGTCATCCTTCCTCACCCACCAACACTGTCCATTTCAAAATACAGTATCACATTCACTCAGTTCAAACCTGAACACTAGAAGTTATCATTGATTCTCCTTTACCTATTTCATCTAATCTAATTTTTAAAAAGCTAATACTTTTTGAGTCCTTATTAAGTGCCAGGTATTGTTCTAAGAGTTTTACCAGTATTCATTGAACCATCACTGGACCCCTATGAAGTAGCTGTTGTTATTACATATGAGTAAATTTTGGCATATTTAAGTAGTGTGCCCACAATCATGTGGTCAGTAACTAGCAAAAAAAGATTTGAACATGAGGTCTGGCTACAGAGCCTATACTCAATTGCAACAAGGTTGTAAATTCTTTACATGTATATATTTTTATATTTATACATGTAAATATATATAACTTATTTTTATCATACTTTTTCCATTACCATTTACCCTCCTCATACCCTCTTCCACTTCCACCCACCCCCCTTCCCCCTCTCTGGAATCGCCATACTATTATCTATGTCACTGAGTCCTTTTCTGTTTTTTGCTCAATCCCTCCACCCCCTAACCACCTTCCCTTCCTCCTGCTGAGCTGTCAGCCTGCTGTCTGTCTCTATGTTGCTTCTTGGTTCAGTTTGTTCATTATGTAAATTTTCCTTAACAGCTCAAAAGCCAGAAATTTCTCTCTACTTGCAATGCTTTAGTTCAGGCCACCATTTCCCCTCTTGTGGGTTACAAAAGAGCCTCCTATCCTTGCCCACAAATAATCCAGTGATCCTTGTGCAGCCTGAGTCCTGTTTCTAAAAGTAGGTATCTGAACAAGCCCCCATATTTTGCTGACTGACTATGATTCCAGGAAGGGCAAGGGGACATGCAACAAGGTCTTGATTAGAATCATGATCTCTCTCAGCGAAGTGGTCATGTTGAAAACCAGGTCTGAATTCAAGAAAAAGCAAGGCAAGTCTCTGTACTATTACATCCAGCAAGACACCAAGGGTGACAACCAGAAAGCGCTGCTATACCTGTGTGGTGGGGATGACTGAGGCCTGAGATGGCTCGAGCGTCCAGTAGTGGTGCTCTTGTACTTCTAGCAAATGATTCTGGAAAATCAGCATGTGACTGATAGTCCCCTGTGCCCATCCCTGTGAGGATAATGTTAGCACTGCTCCTGCCCCAACCTTATTTCAGCTGCCCAAGCACTGCCTGGCTTTCCCATCTAGTCTCTCCTTTTAGCCAAAGAAATTAACATTCCAAGGAGTTGGAAGGGAAATCTATGATGTGAAACACTTTGCCTCTTGTGTACTGTGTCATAAACAGATTAAAAAGTAGGTATCTGACCATGACCTTAAAACCTATAAATACAATTACTAATGTTCTGAGGATAACACCTACTTCCTTTGCATAATATTATAGACCTTATGTGGCTGCTGCTAATTTCTCTAGCACTATTCTGGTCCATACACCTCATGTAGTCTGCACTCTAGCCATAATGAGCCACTCACAAATCTCTGGTCACCTCTCCAACTCTATATTCTGTTCTCTATGCCTGGGAAAATCTTTCCTCACTTCCTTCTACTTCTGTTTGTCCTTCAGACTTCACCCTAATGGGTTACTTCTTCCAAGAAAATCTCCCTAACCCCCATCTCCCAACCTCCTCAAGTCTAAAGGATGCTGCTATATCAGCCTATACTTACCCCAATATGTTATTTATCATACTTCAGTTACTTGAATACACTGGTTATTTGAATGTTTCCCCTTACGTGATTTTCTTACTAGAAAGGACTTTATTTTCATGTATACTGCATGCCCATGCCAGTACAGTGTACCATCATAAAACAGATAATTGACACTTTTTGTTTATTCTGAATTAAGGAATGAATCTCAACGCTGCACTTACTAAGAGAACTAACAGGCTAGTCACTTAACTCTCTGGATCTCAATTCATTCACCATATATACAACATCTCACAAGGCTGATATATGAGACCTATTCTATAGTATATGTACTATGTAAACTTTACAATTAGTTTCATTTTTTTTAAGAGAAAAAGAGCATAGCCTAATTTTCACTCTTGCAAATGTAACTGTCCTAGAAACAGCTCTTTACCAAATAGCTCAAAGGTGATAATAACTTCTTTTCCCCGGTTTTGTCCTCCACTTCCTGGTCCTAAACTCATTTTACCTTATTCTTTGGTAAGTTTTCAACTGAGTCCCCACTATAAGTCCTCAATGTCATTGATAGGTTCTTAGAAACTGCAGCTTTAAGCTAAATAACTATAAAGAAACCAGTTTTACCAGAGGCTAATTGATATAAACAAGACAAGTTCTCGGCAGTATATTTCTGTTCACAAAAATGTCACCAAACTTCTAAATAAAGAACCACCAAAATACTTCAATATTAAACATTGAAATAAATGTAAGCTCTCCATATATTTAAGAAAGATTAATATTAACAAGGCAAGTAATTCTTTTCCAGCCTGCTTATTCCAGTTCAGAGTTGTAAGTGGCCAAAGCCCGTAAGGCAGTTCATGGCTCAAGGCAGGAACCAACTCTGGACAGGCCGACCTTCCACTGAAGGGTACACTCACAAACACATCCCTATACCCATTCAGGCTGAGACAATTCAGACATGCCAATTCGTCTAACATGCACATCTTTCAGATGTGGAAGGAAACCAGGACATGGGGAGAAAGGCAAAATCCACATAGACAGTGGCCCCCAACCAGGAATCAATTTTTTTCCTCACTAATGTTATAATGAAACAATGTTGAACAAAATGATGTTATTCGAGGACTTGCTGTAGTCTCTTACCTTCTGCTTGCAGAAGAACATCACAGAACATCCCACTCTGTTGCTGGTGATAAAGCTGCAGAAAAGCCGACCGGAGGAACCGGGAATTCCTGTATATGATTTTGGGACTGGCAGGAGAACACATGTTGGTCTATTAACAAACCTAGGTTTTAACAGATCAGATTCCTGTGGGTAAGAGAGAATACACTTCAGAACCATGGTTATACCTAATTTTTCTTTTTTGTCTTTGAAATGGCAGGGAAATTTGAAAGTGAGAGTTACCAGCATGAGTTGAGGAACCATAAGCCCAGAAATTGTACTAAGGTTATTTCAAGAAAGACTATCATAGTTGTTTCATATGGTAAGTCTAGATTGAGAACTACATGATAAGTCTAGATATGAATCTCAGGTAAATGATGTAACCTCTGAGTCTCACTTTTCTCATCTATGAAATGGGAATGATAACAGTAGTTACCTCTTAGGGTTGTTTTAAAGATTAACTAAGTCAATGCAGGTAAAATTGCTTAGCACTGCGAGTGCCTGGCACATAACAACTATCACTCCTAAAATGGTAGCTATTATCCTTGAACTTTCCTCATTCACTTTATTGCTGAGACTCATTTCCTACGGTGATGACTACCCATATTCTACCTGAGTACCATACTTCCGTGGGCATAATCCTCAATTTGACACTTAAAAAACAATATGGAATATAAAATTCTGTAGTAAGTGTACACACCTTTTCTCTGAGCTGACTCTATCACACTAGCCAGCAGAGGGTGCACAGTAAAGAAGCTGCTGGAGTTGGTGGGGAGGTCCCGCACAGAAATAAGAATATTGCCACCCTTTGTTCAGATGTTCTTGACCAAAGTGAGCCTGATTCCACCTAGAAACTGGCGAAGAAATCTGGCGTTTAGGTTTGTCAGCTCCATCGATTACCTGGCTAATAATGGGGCAAAGATAATTAAGCATTCTACCCCAATCAAAACAATCTGGACAGTCTGACTAAGTTGACTACATTTCTAGCATTTTTCACTGAACCCGTTACACTCACTGCACAGCTGATGTTCCTTGCCTGGCATGCAGTTTTCTGTGAGGTGGCACTGAGGATTGGAAGAGTTAACATCAAACTATTAGGAAAGAGGAATGAAAAGGTAAATTAATATAAGGTATGTTTATCAGGGCACATACAAGAATAAACCAATGAGCCCTAGCTGGTGTGGCTCAGTGGATGGAGTGCTGGCCTGCGAACCGGAGAGTCACTGGTTCAATGCCCAGCCAGGGCACATAACTGGGTTGCAGGCCCGGCCCCCAGTAGGGGGGTGTGAGAGGCAACCCCACTGATGTTTCTCTCCCTCTTTCTCCCTCCCTTCCCCTCTCTAAAAAATACACTAGGTTAAAAAAAGAATCAACCAATGATTGCATAAATAAGTGGAACAACAAATAAATGTTTCTCTCCCTAAAATCAATCAATAAAAAAAGGATAGGTTCAATTCCCATCCCAACCAGAGAGATGGGGATGGAAGTTGGCTGCTTGTTGCAAGGGCCAGACTGAGGCCCTGGGGAAGGTTCCCAATCCACCAGCTCCCAACTTGCTCCCAACTTGTCCCCAGACCCAACCTGGACGAGCTCTGCAGTAGAAGTTGCGCCTGCCGACCTCTCTGTACTTGCTTCCTCCCAATGTCCTGCCTGGCAACAGGAGAATTACCAAGGGAAGTAGTACATGTAGGTGAGTCGCCTGAGGTTCCGGTTCCCGTTCCCGTCCAGAACCAAGGGAATCGGAGATGACAGAGAAGCAGAGCTTCAGGGAAGGCCCCGCACGCTCTGAGTGACCTGGCCCAATTCCTTTGACTAGAGACTCCTTAGCGCGAAGGTTTCTGGGAATGGAACGTGGGGATTCCGGAGACCGGAATTCAGGGTTCACCCTCACCGCCCGCTCTGGCCACAAGGGCTTTGCAGCCACTCTGTCTCTGGTACCCTCTTTTTGCCGTAGGTCCCGGAACCCTCATGCACTGGCAGGCGGTGGCAGGGAGGACTTGAAGCCACACGGCTAGCGCCACACAGCTCGCACCACTGCCCTCGCGCACTGTACGTCGCGGGGCCGAGGTCCTCCCTCCTCCCCAGCTCTCGGATTACGTCTGCGGGGATATGTCATTCTATTGGCCAAAGGCTTCTGGGAGAGCCAATCACAGGAGGAGGAGCACATTGGCGGGAGGCTAATCTCGAGGGATTTGAGAGTTGAGGAAAGAAGGTTGGCTGCGAGAGGTAGTAAGAGGCACTGTCTTTGTGGCCCGCTTCTCCGTCAGTTTTGGATGAAAACAATCCGAAAACAGGGTCAGGGCTCTCCAGTCGGGCAGGCTTCAGGGCACTTGAGGGACACTTCCGGCTTCTCTCTGAACCTGCTGCAAATGGTGGCAGCACTATTAAGAGCTTGCTAGGCTTAATTAATGGAGGAAAAAGTTCCTGGAGGGATCTCCTCGCACCTCGTTCCCCATCCTCTCATCGAGATATATCGTAAGGCCAGGGATATTCAGGAACAAGGCCATTGGGCTAGTTTTTGAATTCAAGTTTTTCCCAGATTCTGCTCCAGCCACAAATCTTGGAGAACTGGTAACTAGAGAGGATTGCAGGACATCCCCTCTGGAGTGGTCGCCAGTGTCCTTCCATAGATGGTTTATTTAGCACACTCCCTGATTGGAAACAGCTGTTTTCAGGGATGGTGTGAAAAATTAAGTGATGATCTCAAGATTATAAACATTTTACAGAGAATGCTAACCCACGTTGTCAGTCTGGACAGTGGGTCTTTCCCCTATGGGTTTTAGGCCCCAGTTCCTGGCTTTGGTTAGATGTCACCTGATGTCCAGCACTGGATGAAAGCAGCTGAATCAAAAGCCATTAATGACAAAGTGTGATGAATGGAAACGGAGCAGCCACCGCTGAGGCCAAAAGGAGGTAGAAAAGAAAGATGCCTAAGGAAAGGGGAACCTGCAAAGGGACGAAACGTGGAGTGGTGAGTAGTATGGTGCACTCAAATATGTCTTTATTGGCATCTAATACTTTTTCAAAAAGATTTGAGGTAGTTGACTAAGCAATTGGGGAGGGGGCAGGTGGAGGGTCGAGCATTTCCAAATCAGGTAATATTTCCTGTAGTTTGAGACCTCTGCTCTTTTTTTAAAATTATATTTTATTGATTATGCTATTACAGTTGTCCCATTTCTCCCACATCATTCCCCTCCACCCTGCACACCCCCTCCCACCCACATTCCCCCCTTTAGTTCACGTCCATGTTTCATAACTTCTTTAGCTTCCACATTTCCCACACTATTCTTGCCCTCCCCCTGTCTATTTTCTACCCACCATCAATGCTACTTATTCTCTGTACCTTTTCCCCCTCTCTCCTCCTCCCACTCCCCTGTTGCAAACCCTCCATGTGATCTCCATTTCTGTGTTTCTGGTCCTGTTCTAGCTGTTTGCTTAGTTTGCTTTTGTTTTAGGTGTGGTTGTTAATATCTGTGAGTTTGCTGTCTTTTTACTGTCCTATTTTTTAATCTTCTTTTTCTTAGATAAGTCCCTTTAACATTTCATATAATAAGGGCTTGGTGATGATGAACTCCTTTAACTTGACCTTATCTGAGAAGCACTTTATCTTCCCTTCCATTCTAAATGACAGCTTTGCTGGATAGAGCAATCTTGGATGTAGGTCCTTGACTTTCATGACTTGG
>PVKU01010158.1:0-54643 GCA_004027475.1 Anoura caudifer
AAGGAAGGAAGGAAGGAAGGAAGGAAGGAAGGAAGGAAGGAAGGAAGAGTTTGAGGAGATAAGAGAAATGTATAACCAGGCAGTGCAGGGATGTTAGAATTATCAGACCAGGAATTGAAAACAACTATAATTAATAGGCCAAAGGCTCCAATGGATAAAGTAGACAGTATATAAGCAGAAAGATGGAAATCCTAAAATAGAAGCAAACAAATGCTAGAGAGCAAAAACACAGTAAGGGTGTTAACAAAAATAAACAATGCCTTTTCTGGGCTTATTAGTAGGGTGGACACACCTGAGGAAAGAATCCTGCCTTTGAAACTGAAAATTCTGAAATAAAAAACATGTATAAAAAAACATTAAAGAATATGACAATATCCAAGAACAGTGGGATAACTTCAAAAGTGTAACATACACATAACAGGAATGCTAGAAGAAATCGCGAAAAGGAACAAAAATACATAAAATAATAATGACTGACAGTTTCCTCAAATTAATGTCAGATACCAAACAAAAGATCCAGAAACCTTAGAGAACACCAAGCAGGATAAATGTCAAAGCACTATACTTAGGTATACCATTTTCAAACTACTGAAATAAAAGTTTTTTTTTTTTTGTTTTTTTTTTAGGCAGTTGCATCTTTAGTTTTTTGAAGAAATTCCATACTGTTTTCCACAGTGTCTGCACGTCTGCATACCCACCAATAGTGTTCTCACGCCTGTTTCTCACATTATTGTGCCTCATTGCAACTTCAAACCCTTCTTTCTCCTCTCCATCAAAAAATATCACTCAGCTTTGAATTTTGCTTTTCTTAGAAACAAAAGATTTTTTTTTTAATCCTGAAAGAAGACAGAGATAGGAAAACAACACCTTTTCTGTAGAGAAACAAAGATAAGAATTACTGCCCATTTTTTTTCCACAGGAAAAAAATATGCAAACAAGAAGAGAGTGGAGAGAAATATTTAAAGCGTTAAGAGGGGTAAACATTCATGTAGAATTTTGTACCCTGTGAAATTATCCTTCATTGAGGAATATGAAAAAAACTGGCACAGGCCAAAATAACTGCTTATTTCTTTTAAGAATAAAAAAGATAATACCAAGAATCTTAGCAGAAAAAAATTGTTAACTATTTTAAAAATAGTAAGAAAAAATATAAAGCTTAAAATATACTAAATTACAAACTATAGAATTAATAGCAGAGGCCACTAAATAAAAATCTGTAAAATTGATTATGATTGTGAACAAAATATCCACAATACAAAGGCAAAAATAAAAGAGGAAAATACAGGAAATACAGGCAAGAACATAGAAAACCTATTTAATAGTTTATAAAGGTCTAATATGTTCTTTCAGTTCCAGGTAGAGATGTAAGTGAGAATGATGCAGCAGCCATATTCAAAGAGGATAATGGCTGAAAATTTTCCAAAAAATAGTAATGAAATAGTTCCTTTCATAGAGTTAAGAAACTCCATGAACATCAAACAGTATGAATATAAATAAACTACATCCAGAGATATGGTCTGATGGTTGCTGAACATAAAACAGAGAAAACAATCTGAAAGCAGGGGACACAGTGGTAGCTGGGCTATGGGAAGAACCTTCAAGGTCCGTCGATATGTCACAGCTAGCATCTCAAAAGAGAGAAAGGAACCCAGAATGCTACAAAATTATGTTCCTTATGCTTCCAGAAAAGAGCTCTCAAGGTAAAAGGAAGCCTAAATGAAGAACTTTTCAGGCAAACAAAATGGAGAATATTCGCCAGCAACAGACTTGCTCTAAAGGTAATGGAAAAGAATATTTTTCACTCACAAGGAAACATAGCGTGGAAGGAAGTTTGAAGATAAGGTACAAATGTGAGTAGTAGAAAGTTTTCATATGATGCTATATTTAATAAAACATTGAGTATATATAATCAAATGGTAATAAAAATTTTTGTGAAGTTCATAACATGGAGACAATTAAAATGCATAAAAACAATCACATATAAGTTTAGAACAGAGTGCACGATCTTGACATTTTTTCATTACTCAGAAAATGGTAAAGGCATTATTTTAAACTCAAATTTAATAATATTGTATATTATTAAATATACAATAGTGCAATCTCTAGGGTAAGTATTAATTTAAAAAAGTGAAAAGCTATATGAATAAAAGCAAATAAAGTATTTCCTTATTTAGTAAAAATAACTAGAAAGATGCTAAGAAAGATATATTATATATACAAAATAAATAATAAGCTGATATCTTTAAACCCATATTATGTCAGTTTATATACTAAAAGTAAAACAACTAAAATAATCAGAATGTACTGTCTACAGGAGCCCTTCCTACTGAAGAAAACTTCATCTAATCCAAAGATAAATGAGAATACATTAATAAAAATATGGTAAAAATTGACTATATATAATTTTAAGACTAAACTGAAAGAAGAGTGGAAGTGAATTACACACACTCTGATAAAGTGATTAGAGTGTGCTCATGTGCACGTGCAAACACACACACACGCACACACAAGAAAAAGTAAACTCATTGATGTCTACATAAAAAATGGAAAAATAGTGAAAACAGAAGAATAGAAAAGTCACAAGTCAAAGAGTAGAGGCCTCTGTGAGAAAAAGAGAGTTTAAGTATTAGTATAATAACAGCATTAGTATAAAAGTCTTTTATGATATAAATAGAAACATTTTAAATACCAAAATCCCTTTAACAAGTGGTAAAAAAAAACCTTTAGGCCATATAGTAAAAAATACAAGGTAAATAAAACATATAGTATTTTTAACATAAAATTGTATGAGAGCTAGCAATAAACATGTAAGCTTATCAATAAATATAAATTGACTTAACTCACCTTTAAAAAGAAGAAAAATTTTCAGAATTGCTCACAAAGCAAAACACAATTCTATATTCTATACAAAAATACACGAAAAACAAAATATTATGCATGGATAGAAATTAAAGAATGGGAAAATATGGGAAGATAAAGAATGGGAAGATAATTTAACAAAACTTAAGAATTTAAAACTTTAAGTCTGACAAGGTGAGTTAACTTTAAATAAGATAAATGGAATATTTTATTAGTATTTTTATAAAATAATAACCACTATTCACAATGAAGGTACAATAGTTATTTGTAACTATGCACTAAAAAACTCAACAGCCACCCTCAAAGAGCAGAGACCAGAGGACATGCAAAGAGAAAGATATGGAAACTGCCCAGAAAGTCTAAGGATTGAAATACTTTCCCTGCACTGCCTGGAGTACTACCAGCTGCCAACCCCCCGTTGTTAGCCCTCTCTGAAAACTGTTTTGGCTGAAGGGAGCTAGATCCCCAGTTACCAATCAATATAAGAGTCTGCAGGAGTATAAATCCCTATCAAAGTAACATGGGACAACTCTTAATGGCCATACCAGATTCACGGCTCCCCTTGGGTTGGCTGGCTGAAGCCTTCACAAAGACTGCAGGACAGTGCAATTACTTCCTCTAGCCAATGCTGGCTCTTTCAATTTCTATCAATAAGTATTGATCCCAAGAGTACTTCCTAATAAACTTCCAGCACATTATATCGTCTCAGCTCAAATGGACACACTATTGAGTAAAGATGAAAAACATCTAAATATCAATCAGTAAGGAAACTCTTATTGATATATCTAATTTTGCATTCCGATTCTAGAAGACACAGCTATAAAGTGCTCATGGAACATTCTGCTACTTAAAATGCAGAAGAAATTTTTAAGAACTCATGAACACTATAATCTAAAAATAAAAGAATAAGAAATACTAAATTTCAGAAAAGGTAATAGTCATAGCAAGAATTGAAACAAAATATTTTTCATTGTTATTATAGGCTAAGCTTTAAAATGGATATTATATAAAATGGTCTGAAAAATGGAAAGAAAAAAGAGCAAGTTGACAGAAAAAAATTACAAGAGAGAATGAATAATGGAAAAAAGAAAAATGACCTTTATGAACATAAAATTAATGTTTAACATAATAATAACAACAACTCAAAAACTACAGAATGACACCATTTCTCTTTTAGCAGAGTAGGAAAATCAGAATGACTGAAAATTTACTCTGTTGACTAAGATACAGAAAATGGGAATTTTTATATGTAGGGCAGGCTTTCAAAATGTTACAGCCTCCACTGAGTATAGTTTGATTCACTTTTACAAACATAAAACAACATAATGAACGAGTGTATCATTATACTGTTATTTATTATAGCAAAGATTGGAAACAATACATAACTTCAATATTATAATGGGTAACTAGTTAGATAAACTATGATACATGCGCACTGGGAATAGTAATTGGTTATAGAAATAAATAAGGGTGATGTTCACTCTGTGGTTTTATTTCTAGGATAAGTTGTTAAGTTAAATTCAAGTTCCAGATATATTTTATAATTGGCTACCATAGTATAGTTGTATATAATGTAAGGGGACAATAAGAGAAATATGTGTTCTTGCCAAAAAGGATACACATAGCATAAAATATTGAATACAATTTGTTATGGGGAAGGCTGTAGAAAGAATAGAAGTGATATAAATGGAAGTAATATTTTTCTATATATACCATTTTAGAATGCTTTTATTTTTAAACCACTACAGTGATTTAAAAATAAAAATATAAAAATAAATTTTTAAGAAAAATGCAAGATTAACAAAATTAAGAAAAAGTGAACAGAACTATATATCAGATACTTAACATAACTACAAAGACACAATAACTTTTATAATACATTTGAATACATTAACTATATATATACCCTTTGCTGGACATATTCTAAGGACAATAGGAATTGTCAAGGAATTTTAAACTATAACATTTGTATTATATCTTTAAAAATATTTTGAAAGTACCATAGGATAATGAAAATAAATACATGTTAATGTTACTAATAAAATTTCTCATATTTGAGAAAAAGAAAGATATATATAAAACAAATAAAGATCTAAAAATGTTGCACTATTGTATTTAAACTCAAAATGTTAATAAAAACTCAGGTCTTAAAAAATATATAAGTCCAAGGACTCCTGGTTTATCTCTAACATTAAAAAAAAAAAAAAAAAAAAAAAAACCCTTGGAAGTTTTTGTCCCTTTCTTGCAATGAGAAACAGCTGAACAAACTAAAAATCAATGACCTACCTATCTTAGACACACCAGAGAACTGAGGCCACAAGACAAAATGTTGCTTTGAAAGTCAGGGAGACAGGGAAATCCAAGGGATCACAGCCTTAGCTCCTTACATGGAGAAGAAATAGCTGAAGCCATAAACTCAAACTCATAGGCAGAGTTACTGGGTAATTTTGATAACTTACTTCAGATAAATATGGACCAGAATAAGGGACAGAATGAGAAATCCATGGGGTCTAGAATCTTGGGAGGTCACAAACTTCTGAGGGTTTCAGCTCCAGGGAACCAACCATATTCTCAGGGTGAAAAACTGCTAAGAACACTCGCTTCCTGAGTCTGTCATAGAAGGAGGTTTAGAGCTTTGCCTGTAACAAAGGCCTACTCCCCAGGAAAAAGACCTTGTCAAAGCATTATTGGACCCTGGAAAGAGTATTTCTCCAAGTGTAGCCTCCTCTGGCTTTCCTATTTCACTGACAGGGCACAAAAACTTAAAAACGCTTATAAAAGCCATACCTCAGGAACACGGTGCAACCAGAACACGGAGATTTAATTACAGTGTTGGAGAACGCTGGTCCTTTGTAATGCCTGAGCACACCAAAAGATCTAGTCTAGTAACAGATCTTCAGGCCTCTGTCTAAGGAGTAGTTCTTAGGGAGGCCCCAAAATACCACAGACAGCCGAAGCAGGGATACTAGAAGAATTTGAATTTCCTGGTGCCTATACCTACAGCAAACAGTATAACACAATTTCTAGTCATAATGACATAATGTTCACACTAGCGCCTATTTATCTCAATGTCTTTTTCCTGACACATCATTTCTGACATTCAATAAAAAATTAATAGTCATGCTAAAGGGCAAGAAAGAACAAATCTAAAGAGACAAAGCAAGCATCAGAAACAGATATGAGCGAGATATTGGAATTATCAAACATAAATTTAAAATAATTGTGGCCAATCTAATGGAGATTCTAATGGATAAAATAAATAACACACAAGAACATATGAGAAATACAGGGATTAAGATAGAAACTCTAAGGAAGAATCAAAAGGATACGCTAGAAACCCAAAACACCATTACCGAAATAAAGAATGCTTCAATGAGCCCTTCAGCAGTCTCAACATGGCCTAGATAAGTGTCAGTGATCTTGAAGTTATGCCAACATGCATGCCTCCCAAACTGAAATGCAGAGAGAACAGAACACAAAAATATGGAATCCAACATCCAAGAGCTATGGAATAATTTCAAAAGGTGTAATATATGGCTGACTGGAACACCAGAAGGAGGATAGAGCAGAAAAAAAATGTTTGAGGCAAAAATGGGTGAAAATGTTACAAAATTAATGACTTATAATGGCATCCTAAAACACAGATCTTGGAAGCTCACAGAGCACAAAGCAGTATAATTCCTAGAAAATGTATACCTAGGCATATCATATTCAAACTATATAAAAATAAAGAGAAAATATTGAAAGAAGCCAGAGGAAAACATTATTTGAGGAACAGATATAAGAAATACAATTGTGTTATCATTAGAAACCATGCAAAAAAAGGAGAGTAATCACTGTGTGTATGTGTGTGTACACAGGCATATATATATATATATGTATATATATATATATATAGTGTGTGTGTGTATATATACATAGTGTGTGTGTGTGTGTATATATATATATAGTGTTGAAAGAAAATACTCACCAATGTAGTCTTTATCAGCAAATGAATCCTTCATATGTTGGGAACCGCCCTGCCTGGTTTCAGAAGCTGTAACCCCCCAGTGGCTAAGGCTGAGTGAGTGACCTTCAGACTGTAAGCCACTAAGGAGAAAAGGCTTATCTTCCTGGCAGGGGTGCCACTTCTGCTCCTTTTTCTTCACCCTGCCTGGCCCCCAATGCTTGATTGGTTAGCCTATGATGGGTAAGAGTCTCCAAGGTGGAAACTACCTAAGACAGGCATGATCACATGGAGTCCCCAAGGAAGGACTTGGGGGGCTATAGCAAAAGGGGGTGATGGACCCTTAGCTTTGACATAGCCTGAATCCTCACTGTCTGCAAGAAGCTTCATAATCTCTTGGCTGCCTTACTTCCCCTGACTGACTTAAACCTGAAACAATGCCAGTGGTGGGTGTAGCCCTGGGCTAGAAAGGGCAGGTTCCCTAGAGCAATCAGGCCTAAGAAAGAATATGTAAAATCCTGTGAAAACCTGCTTTGTTTAGAATGCTCTCAATTAAATAGGGGTCCAAGCAAGAAGCGAGTTTTTTCCTCAAAGTTTTATAGCTCTTTAGCTATCTGACCCTGACTCAAAATAGGTCCTCAGAGTTCTTTGTACATTATCTATTGTTTGATCTTTACTGTCTGACAATGATTAATAAGCTTGTATTCCCGTGCAAAACAAACCCAATAAAAAGCCAATTGAGGAAAAGGCTCTTGGCCCTTCTCCTTTGAGAGACTGGCCACCTTTCCTCCCCAAGCAGATCATGTCTTGGTAGACTTATTCTCATCCGTGGCGGCCGAGGGGACCCTGTGGGTGGATCCCCCCCACATTCATAAATGAAAGAGAAATTAAGATTATTTTAGACAAAATTTAGGGAATTCATTGCAAGCAGTCCTGCAAGAAATGTTAAAAGTTCTTCATGGAAAAGCACAATAAAAATGTCAAGAACTCAGATGTCCATAAAGAACAAAGGTGTCAGAGAAGGATTAAATAAATATATAATTAAATCTTTAATTTTTTTACTCTTAAGTAAGATAGTCTAAAGGATAGCTGTTTCTTTGAAGTATTGGGTTGGCCAAAAAGTTCATTTCATTTTTTCTGTAAAATTAAAAACACATTTTTTATTTTCACCAATAATTTTATTGATTTGGATATTTTTAGTATGTTGGTTGTCTCCTATATGGTATAATGTTGATTGTTCTCAATTAACATCTCAATTGGATTGCTATCAGCTGCAACTGTTCTACCCCACCATGGAGCATCATACAACAAGAAATCTCTAGCATGAAACTTCACAAACTGCTTTTGACACATTCAGTCAGTCACAGCACCTTCTTCATATACTGAACAAGTTTTTTTTTAGCATTTCAGTTGCATTTTTACCTTTCTTGAAATAATAAAGCATAATATGCTGAAAATGTCACTTATTTTCTTCCATCATCAATATTAAAATGGCTACACAAAAATTCACCAATTTTGATAAGTTTTTTTAAATGCATGTTGATATGACACTATCACAATACAATTTAAAAGGATTGTTTTTAATGAAATTAAAGACAACTAAGTGCTACTAGAGACATCTTACAGGAAAAAAAAAACTTTATGGCCAACCCAATACAAATAATAACAATGTATTGGGCCATTACAGAATATTGATAAGTGAAAGGAATGACAGCGATGCCATAAGGAACAGGAAGGAATAGGACAGGAAGAAACTAGGAATATTCTCTTTTAAGGTATATCCATTACAGATGAAGCATATAGTGCCATTTCAGTTGGACTTAGATTAGTTAAAATGTATATTGTAATTCACCTGGGAACAACAAAAATGAAAGAGAGAAAAAGAATTATAATTAGTATGTCAAGAGAAGAGGTTAAATCAAAAATAGATAAGGCAGATAACAATTGGAAAAGAAACAAAGAACTGATACAAAGCACAGAAAACATTCACAAGCATAGTGGATATTATTCTAAGCCATTAATCACTTCAAATGTTGTTTTAATACTACAATTATAAAACAGATCATCAAAATGAAGTTTTAAAAGGTACAACTATATATTGCCTCCAGAAAATCCAATTTTAAATATTAAGTTTTATATAGGTTAAAAGAACAGGATTAGAGAAAGATATAGCATGCTAATATTAATCAAAAGAAAGTAAAAGTAGCCATGTTAACATAAGTTAAACTAAATTTTGGGACAAAGAAATTAATCAGGAAAAAAACATAGATACTAAACAGTAGTAATAAATGGGTCAGTTCCTCCAGAGGACATTACAGTCCTTAAAGTGTCTGAATCTAACAACAGGGAAACAAAGTATAATACATAGAGAAAAACTTACACATCTTCAAAGAGACCTAGACAAATCCACTAACATAATAGAAGATTTCAACAACTCTCTATGCCCAGAAATTTGAAAATTCAGAAGAAATGAACTAGATCTCTTAAAGATACAAACTACCAAAATCCACATAGTGACAAAGAGATAATCTATATAGGCCAATATCTATTAAAGAAATTGGATCAATTCTTAATAACCTTCTAAGGAGCAATACCTACACCCAAATGGTTTCACTGGTAAATTCTTCCAAAAGTTTAAGGAAGTGATGATACCAATTCTACATATCTTCTAGAATATAAAAACATAAGGATTCCAGTTAAATGTGAGATCATATCAACAAAATGAACAAGCAAGCAAAATATAACCAAAGACATTGAAATTGAGAAGAGGCTGACAGTGACTGGAGGGGAGAGGGGAGGGGACAATGGGGGGAAAGGGTGACAGGTTTACAGGAACAATTATAAAGGACACATGGACAATAACAAGGTGGGGTGGAAATAGGGGAAGGGGGTGGGGAGGACTCAGGTAGGGGGCAGTGGTGGGGGGAAAAGGCAGAAAACTGTACTTGAACAACAATTAAAATGTTAAAAAATAAATATATATTTTATAAAGTTAAATAAATAAAATTGGATGATTTGACTGATAAAAAAGCATAAGGAATACTTCCTAATTCATTCTATTAAGTCATCAGAAACAATATTAATGGACAAATGACAAGAATAAATACTACAGACTAATACCTCTACAGATGCAAAACTATCCTCAACAAAATATCAGCAGATAAAATTCAGTAATATTACAAAGCAATTATATCCCACATCCAAATGGGGATTATTCCAGGTATTCAGGACTGTTTCAACATTTAAAAAATCACCACTACATTAACAATTGAAATAGAAAAATAATTTGACAAAATCCAATATCCATTAATGATAAAAACTGTCAGCATACTACATATAGAGGAGAACTCTCTCAACTTGATAAAGAATGTCTATAAAACATAGTGAACATAATATTTAAGGATGAGGCACTCAATGCTTTCTCCCCCAAAATGTGAAAAAAACAAAGTTATCCTTTCTCATTACTCCTATTCAACATTGTAATGGAAGTTCTATCTAGTTCAATAAGACAAGAAAAGAAAATGTAGACAGATTGGGAAGGAAGCAATAAAACTGTCTTTATTCTCTAATGTTAGGATAATCTTCATAGAAATTCTCAAAGAATCGGCAACAAAAAATCTTGGAAATAATATTCCAGTATAGTAAAGTGATAGGATGCAAAGTTATTATATGAAAGTTATTTTCTATACACTAGCAACAAACAATTTGATTTTGAAATTAAAATCAATACCATTGATTTAACCCCCCTAAAATAAATACTCAGGTATAAATCTAACAAAATATGCATAAATATTTATTTGAAATCTTTGGAATTCTAAGAAAATAAATCAAACAAGATCTAAATAAATAGATATTTTTTTTGTATTTATGGATTGGAAGACAATATTGCTAAAATGTCAGTCCTTCCCAGATTGACTTACAGATTCAATACAATTCCAACCCAAATCCCAGGAACCTGCCTTCTAGGAAGTGGAGTTTAAATCCACACTCCTCAAGTGTTGTCTTTATATTGTGACTTCTCTCCAAAGAGTAGGTTATGAAAATGGGGAAAACTGTAACTTGAAAGTGTAGAAGCTTGACAAATCATTACCTCAGCCATGAGATCAAGGTTAACCAGCAACAGCAAGACAGGATCCTATGTACCCTTGATGTAATGTGCTAAAAATTGGCACTTCATTCTTCATCTTTCTTCCAAAAACCCCATAACCACAGTCTAATCACTAGAAAACATGTTTTCTAAGTCTAATTGAGAACATTCTAATAAAGAAACTTTCTACAAAATACCTGAACAGCATTTCCCATGGTTTTCAAGGTCACTGAAAACAAGGAATATCTGGGAAACTCTTACAACCAAGAGAAGCCAAGGACACAGAATGAATAAATTACAATATGGTGTCTTGGATAAGATCCTGCAACAGAAAAAGGACACTAAGTGAAAGTTAATAACATCTGACTAGATGTGGACTTTAGTTAATCATATTTCTATATTGCTTAATTAGTTATAACAAATACATCAAACAAATGTAAGATGTTAATTATAAGGGTAACTGAGTGCAGAGTTTATGGAAACTTTCTTTGCAATAATTCTATAAATGTAAAATTGTTCTACAATATAAATTTTCATTTAAAAATATATCCTATATCTGTTTACTGAAAGGATCTAAAAGCAATGACATTTCAAAAGCCATTAGTACACTTAGCACCCAGGCGCAAGTTTGCAACTACCATTTGCCACTAAAACAATTTAGGACACCTTGAAGAAATGGCTGAATATAAGTCCATGGCAAGTAAGACTGCTGTATTTTGTTATGCACGAAGCATTCAAAGGCCAATAGAATCATGTGGGAAAAAAATTGAATGCTGCTTGAAAGAGCTCCTATTGGTCACATTTAGTACTATTTGAACATCAAAATAAATAATTATAGTAATCATTAAATAGTAAAAGTATGTGAATTCACAATGATATGTAAGGAGACAGGTATTGCCATGGAAAGGATGAGAAAAAAGCATTCTACATACAATTAATTCACTCTAGTTCCTAAAGTATCAAATACTTTTAAGAAACTCATAACAGTGACCCATTTAAACTTCACTAGGACAAATTCAGTCTTTTTATGTATACACACATTTACACACTCACACACAAATGCAAATTTAGATTTCAGAAACAATGTAAAAAAAATCTAGTAAAGCCTGCAGGTAAGCAGACATATATCAGAAGTGTTGAATCAAAATTAGGCATTTGATGGTAATGTTAATACACCTCATCAAATCATAAGAGTATTTCATTATACTTGGTAAAAATAATTGAACTGAAACATGTAAAGTGCTTTGAAATGTGCCAAGTACTCAATATACTTTCATATAATCATTCTTTAATATTAATCATAAAATCAAAATGGTTTGAAAGGACACATATATGCACATAGTGATTTTTTATTTGTACCTATTCTCTAGCTCAGTTGTTTTTAAATCATTTTTTCATAAAATTTACTGTACACATTTCCATTTATAGTATACATTATAGGTTATTTAAAGGACATACAGATGCAATTTTTATCCCAGTAATTTTCACCTTAATTCTGAACCTAGCTTTCAAAAAATATGTGATTCTACAGCCTATAGTATTTTTAAAGAACATTTCACTATTTTCATTTCTTTATATGATATTACACAGGTATTATTTCTCATCCTTAGACTTGTTTCAGCAAGACAGAGTTTAGAAAATGTGATTCACTTCTCCCTGGTATATAACATTACTGGAATTATATGTTGAGTGAAACATTTTCAGGCATTTTTTATTAAAAAATACATTTGTTCAATATTTCTCAGTCTAGATCCAAGCCAATGTAGAGATACTTATTAGTGTTTATGTAAATCACAGACCAATGAACACAACCAGTTGAATATTGAATCTCTAAGACGTAATAGTGATTATTTCTATTTTAGTAAACCTTTGAGCTCATCAGAAAAGTTTTTCAATAAAACTAAAAAATGATACACATGCAACATAAAATAGTGTCTTAGCATATTAACATTAATTTTCTTCTGCACATTTTTTTAGTAACATACAGTTTTTATAATTTCTGAAATATTTTGGAAATTCAACTTTCCACTAGTTTCCGCAATTCATTATGGTGATCAATTTGAACAAACTGTAAATACCATACATCTGACTTCCTTTATTTGGAAATTTCCATGCATTTTCCTTGAAATTTGCACAGTGAAAGTAGATATAATGATTAATAATAATAATAAAAAGTTACTTATGATTACATACAAGTTATTAATGATTAATAATAATAATAAAAAGTTAGCTGAAATGGAGTATTTCAGACAATGACAAGATTTAAATGTATCTCTTCTTTGTGCTTTTTTTCTCCACATACAAAATGAGACTCCTTGATGCTTCAGACCTATGGAAATAAAAGTAAGCAGAGAGAATTTGAGAGATTTGGAAAGGTCTTCTTGAAGAGTTTGGAAATTAATTATGATGAATACTAACACCTTGTTAGTGTAGTGACACAGGAAAACTTCATCAATTCAACAGTTTTATGTAGTCTTCCCATTTCTAATTCTATGCCTAGAAAATGGAAATAATTCTAGATCTACAAATAAGAGAAAGGGTAAAAAGGAAGAGAATGTACATTTATTGAGAACCAGCATCTGTGTTAAGATCCTTTATATTCTCAGCTGTATTTAATTCTTATAACTATCCAGAGATAATAATACCCCATTTAAAAGGTCATAAAATATTCTTAAAGAAAGTTTATCTTATCAAAGTTTATACAGTAATTTACAGAACTCAAATGCTGAATATCTGCTTTTGAGCAGAGTGAACTTTAAATCCACTTAGACATACATAGAAGAGCACAGGTTACCCCACTAACAGTCTTGAGTATTGGAAAGATTCAAAAGAAAATCTTCAATGAATATGATTCTGAATTGCACTATTGTCAAATAGATATAGTTTGCATTTTTATTTAATTTTTATTGCATTCTTCTATTACCATTTAGTCCCCTTATATCCCCCTGCCATCAGCAATCACCACACTCTTGTGCATGTCCATGAGTGCTTCTGTAATGGGGTGTGGGGGGGCTACACCCACAGAGCCCCCCCCCCTCACCAGTCCACCATGAATGAGAATAAATCTACCAAGACAGGATCTGCTTAGGGAGGAAAAGTGGCTGATCTCTCAAAGGAGAAGGGCCAGATGCCTGTTCCTCAATGGGCTTTTACTGGGTTTCATTTGCATAGGAATACAGGGCGTATATGTAAAGCTCAATTATTGTCAGGCAGCAGTAATGATCAAACAATAGATAACATTCAAAGAAGTCTGAGGGCTTATTCTGAGTCAGGGTCAGTTAGCTAAAAGGCCATAAAACTTTGGAGAAACAGACTCATTTCATGCTTTGACCCTTATCATTTAAATTGAGGGTATTATTAAAGCAGGTATCACAAGATTCTGTACATTCTTTCTCAGGCCTGATTGCCCTGTGAACCCACCCTTTCCAGCACAGGTTGCACCCACCACCGGCATTGTTTCAGGCTTAAGTCAGGCAGGGGAAGTAAGGCAGCCAAGAGATGAGGAGACTTCTCAAAGACAGAATGACGACTCAAACTATGTCAAAGCTGAGGGACAAGGGTCCATCACCCCCTTTTTCCATAGCCCCTCAAGTCCTTCCCTGAGGGCCCCTTTGCAACCGTGCTGTCTTAGGTAACCCCTCCCTTGAGGAATCTTACTCATCATTGGCTAACCAGTCATCTGCTCAGGACCAAGCAGGGTGAAGTAAAAGGGAGCAGAGGTGGCCCCACTGCCAGGGAGATAAGCTTTGTCTCCTTAGTGGCTTATGGTCCCAAGGTCTCTCACTCAGGCTCACCCATAGGGGGGGTTACAGCTTCTGAAACCAGGCAGAGTGGTTCCCAACAATGGGGTACAGCCAAGACCCCCCAAAGAGGGGTTTGCAATGGGGTCCAGAACTTGGGGTGTCCAGAAAATATAAAAATATAGGATATCCTCACCCCCATAAGTCTGGACTGGGGGATGGGACACGTGGAGCCGAACCATTGAAAGTTATTTTGCATAACAACAGTTGGCTGGCTTCATACCTGACCTGCAAAAATGATTTTTTTACATGTCTATAACAGCTGGCTAGCTTCATAGATATGCTAAATAGCTGTGGCCATGCTTTGAGCCAGGGAGATGGGAGTGACTTTGACCCATGGTGTAACTGGATGGCAGCTCCTCCTGGTTACAGCACCTGTGTGACCACTTGGAGATGGTTCCTTCCATGCCACTGCGCCATGCCTGCCCAGACTTACTATGGTAGCCCAGAAAGGCTGGAAAAATGTGAGAATACTGGTGAGTGTAGTCAATTGCTGGAGGAGCTGGAAATAGGGTTGCAGAGGTGATTCACACCAGGATTTAAAACCCAGGTGCGGCAGCCAAGCAGGTTCTAACAATACAATTTTGGGAGTGGAGAGGGCACTCCCTTTACCATGTGGCTTAGGAAACAGGAAAGCAAGATAGGGCAGCCAAGTAGAGCTCTCTCTCAGCAGTTTGGAAGAATGCAGGAGATATGTTGCGGGAAGGAAAGGGGTAAAAGAACTCTTGCTGATGGGCCATGAGAAGGTGCCACCTGGTTTTGGATTAAGAACTGGATATTGTGGCAACATAGCTGATGGTGCTGGGAACCATGGGAGACCTGCCGGTGGAGCATGGATTACTGGGAAAAACCAGGAGCTAGCTGAGCCGTGGACTTCTATTTTTTTTCCCTGAGATATACAGTACCCCTGACTACCCTGACTGGGCAAAGGAAGGAAGGAAGGACTGCGTGTGTGTGTGTGGGGGGGGGTGTTTTAAGGGTCTTTAGGATTTTAATGAAGACATTTAGTCATTACTCTAAGTCTGTATAACTTCTGAATAAATAAATCCTTTCCTTTTCACCAAACTCTGGCATTGAGAGTCATAATTCCAATTCCCTGGTGGGGGGGCAAAGAATCCACAGTGACAGAGGGACCCTGTAACTCCCAGGTCCATTCTGTAACACTTTTTCCTTTGTGCTCAATTCCTCCACTCCCACCCACCCCCAATAGCTACCATCCTGCTCTCCATCTATGAGTCTATCTCCATTTTCTTTGTGAGTTCAGTTTGTTCATTAGACTCCCCATATGAGTTAAATCATATGGTATTTGTCTTTCTCTGACTGGCTTATTTCACTGAGCATAATTTTACAATATAATACAATTTTGAGTCAATGCTGTAATAAGAGATGTGGATTTTACAAATATCACATAAGCATGATTATTGCAAAAACAATCTGGATTAGAAAATATTGTGCAATTATAACCTCTTTGTCATCTTCACTGCATACCAAACAAGAAAACAATTATGGAATGAACAATTACTAAAGTCATTTTCATTGGGACCAACTTTAAAATACTATAGCCAACATTGCTGTCATCAGCATGATTTTTTTTCTTTTACCTTCCAGTAAGGAATCCTCTAAGTTTAACACAGGCAGTGGATTACAATCATCCCTCGCTCTATCGCGGTTCACTTATTGTGGCTCGAAGCCTCAATAGAGCAAGGGATGACTGTATACTTCACTGGTGAGTACCCATATAAAATGTTATATGTTGTTAAAATTACATAGGTTTAAGAGTGTAGAAAGTGTTTAAGAGCATATGAAGTGTTTATAAGAGTGCGGAAAAGGTTTATAGGAGTGTAGGAAGGGTTTATAAAGCCATATATATAATGAAATAAATATAATGCCGCTACTTCGTGAATTTCCACCTATCATGGGGGTCTCTGGAACGTAACTCACATGATAAGTGAGGGATTGCTGTACCAACCATTTCCCAGCTTCTCTCACATACGAGTATGTCATTGACATAGGCCTTTCTGTAGAATGTGCTAGAAGAAATGTGTGTGACTTCTAATGATACTGACCCTGAATTCCTCCACAATCTTTCCTGGGAGATGAAATACAGATAAATCAATGGGTCCTTTTCAACCATGTAGGTGTGGATACTACTCTGAGGAATGACAGTGCAACAAGAAGAATATAACCAAGTTATGGTAACCTGGGCCCTTGAAAGACTTGGTTAAGGACACCTGTCCTAACAGCCTGTATTGCTCAACAACCAACTGCTATGTGAGAAATAAACAAGCAGTGTAAACTGCCATTCAATCAATTTAGCTGACACGTCACTAATAAAATATTAACTATGTTTCCTCTGTTCCCCATTTGTCCCCCTTCCCTCTTCCTTTCTGACAGCACACCAGTCATTCTATGCCTATGCCTAAGAGAAAACATGTGCAAACACACATCAAGGAAAAACAAATTTCTTCATATTAATTACTTACAAAGACACCCTTAGTAAATTTATAGGAATAATAATAGCTAATACTTGGGTAATTCTTGCTATGTGTCAGGCAAGATTCTGGATTTTTACACATATCAAATGTACGTTATACATACTATTATCCTTCCTATCTAGCAATGAAGAAACCATGATGCAGAGTGGTTAACTAACAAGATGCAAAGCTAGAGAGTGGATGTGTAATTATTCAATGCTAGTCAGACTTCAGACTTGAAATAATTCCTAATAAGGAAATCCAGTTTCTAGGCAATAGACATGGAAAAATATAGGTAAGAAACTATAAATGTCCCTATCAATGAGAATAGAGAAAGAAGATTAATACTTAGCAGGCAAGATTTAACATGAGGTAAATACTACCAACATTTGAAAAAATATCAGTAGATTAGAATGTCTACAAGTTAGATTTAGATTAGTTAGATTAGAAAAGTCTATATAGAGGATCGGGAATGTTTGGTGGAAGGATGGAAGCAGTGTCTATGAATTATGATTTTCAGAATTTCAGAATAAAAGTAATGAGAAGCTGAATAATAACTTCAAAGGGGAGTATAATGTAGCATGTAAGACTTGATAAGTTTTTTTTAGAATATGAAAGTATTCTTTTTTAAAGTAAAGACAGGCTATATCGTGAAAACTTGTCTATATAGAGAGCAAAAATGCCCATGGGACATGCATTGTTTCTTTTTTGATTAGCATCCATGACTTATGTTAAACCGTGTAGAGGCCCTGGAAACAGCATCTAAGTCTAGGCACATATACATGAATACCATCTACCTATCTATAGATAGATAGACATACAGGAAAAGGCAAAGCATGTGTATGTGTAAAGATATGTGGCTGTTACCTTCCCCTATATAATTACACAGCAACAGCCCTGGCTGGTGTAGCTCAGTGGATTGAGCGCGTGCCTGAGAATCAAAGAATCACGGTTCGATTCCCAGTTAGGACACATGCCTGGGTTGCAGGCCAGTTCCCAGCAGGGGACACATGAGAGGCAACCACACATTGATATTTCTCTCCCTCTCTCCTTCCCTTCCCCTCTAAAGAAAAAATAAATAAAACCTTTTAAAAAATAATTACACAGTAGCAAATTGACAAATTCCCACTTAAAAATGTTTCACAGAATGTTTCCTATCTTTGCTTGCTTTTACTTATCTATTTTGGTAAAATCAATAATGACTTAAAATACCAGAAGAAAATCATTTCAATAAAATCCAAAGCAAACAATTCCAAATCATATAGACTTATTTGATTATTACATGCTGGAGGGATTCCTGGGAGCATAAAATGTTGTGAATATATTATTATACAGTCTGTACCATTTTCTTTTGCCTTAATATTATAATTTTATAAAAGAACATCCCTCAGTAAAGAGTTAATATTATATTTCATGGAATAAAATCATGATTATAAAATTGCCATACAAAGGAAAGCCTTTATTATTTCATATTTATTTTGTTTTAATTATTGACTCTATCTCATGTTCTTACTCCTTGTGTCTACACTCAGAGACTATGTCAAATACTTTTATGTAAGGACTGCTTTTCATATTTAAATTTTTAGCACCACATGATAATCAAAATCCCATTTTGATTTGCTGAACTTAATGTGCTTTAAGCATATATTATAGTTATAATTCCTCCGAAATTGACCTACAAAATACCCTTAATTTGATGGTATATACAGAATACATGAAAGCTGCAGGAAAACAAAATAAAATAAATATGATTCTTGTTATTTGGTTAACAAGAAACTTCAAAGATCTTACATTAAAAAATCAATATATCCTGAAGTACAATGCAAATTTTATATGATTTTATCAGAAAATTATTAAACCTCAAAGAACATTAACAGTTGAAGTCTTCACTTTTAGACATGCTCTCTGGACCCTTGTCAGCCCATCTGTGATCACTTTCTTCTAACTGAGTGATGTGTCCCAGAAAGGAAAAAAAAAAAAGAAGGAAAAGAAAAAAGATGTGAATAAAGATATTTGCATTATGGCTATATCTGTAGAATTCTTGTCCTTTAAATTGTCCCTCAAATTTACTTATTCAGGGCTTCAGTAATTAAATTTACTATTTGTGGAAATGCCACCTTCTTGCTTAAAACAGCTTTGTTCACTATTCCCAAACAGATTTCTAATTTGTTTGTGTGATTTCTTGCTTATTTTGAAAAAAATTGTGATAATATCATATGGGCTTAAGAGATAAAGGAAGAAGAGAGGGTAAAGGGAAGGGAAGCCATGAAGGAAAAGTAGCATAAAGAGAAAAGCTGTCTTGTTCTCTCCTTGTCTTGCAAGCCTATCACACACTACATGAGATGCTAAAACATCCAATAATAACCTGGAATTTAGCTCACTCCCAAGTTTTTTAATCTTGTTTCTCTGATTATATGCATTGTTCTGGCTGAAATTGTTAAACAGTTTTCTATCTACTGCACTCTTCCTATCAAAGTTTTTAATGTTTACATTTTTCAACCAACCATCCACCCATCTAAAATTGATAATTACTATATGTAAACTCAAATATCTCCCTAAGGTAGTGATCTTGATGCAGACATATGTTTTGCCTAAACATTCACAAATCACTTTTTTAAGAATATTTTATGACTATTCTAAATTTTTTAAGTTAATATATTTTATAATGATTTTATTAAAATATGCAACCAAAATCTTGGCATTTTGGCATTGTAATCCAGGTATCTGGGAACTTGAACCAATATGTTTCTCAAATAATTTATAATCATTAGTCTACATACACTCTTATTTTTAAATAAGATTAAGTATGTTCATTAATCCATAAGAACTTTAACATAAAGATTAACACATAGTAACCTATGAACTGGTAAATGGGCTGTTTCTTTCAATATTTGATCAAAACAACTAAAATTGTTCACTAAACAAATATTTATTCACTGCTTGCCTAAAACTGAGCTAGAAGATAAAGCCAATTAAGAGAATAATAGTCTCCATGCCTTAGAGAAGTTCACCGACTGGTAGACTGTACTGGGATAAATGAGTTTTGGAAGCTCTCATCCCCCAGGTGTACATGGCTGCTTGCATTAATTATTTTTTGTGCTAGTATCTTCAAATTAATCATAGAAATGTCATGTTGGGAACAATGTTGGTGAAACTCTTGTGTAATCATTCATGCCTCAGTATCTCCCGGGTTGAGTAAATACGTGTGGGAGAAAGGCAAGGAAATCAGAAAGGTCAGATTGGCGAGAAGGGTCGGGAAATTTTCCAGTAATGCACTGGAGGCAAACTCATCCATTAAGAATTGATTCCCTCTCTTTGCAGATGACCAGGCAGTGTCTAAAACACAATAGAATATGCCATTCATGACTTTCAGAAGCTAAATTTTGAAGACTTGAAGACTTAGTACAAGCTTACTTACTTCAGAGAGCTTGGCAGCTGCAGTGGTGACTATAGATATAAATAACTGAGGGGGTTTATTTCAACTTACTGGCTGGTTCTATAGAGGGAACCGTTCTGTATGGAATGGTGAATACAGCCCAGACTCTGACTCAGAAAACCAGTGGGGAGCGAGTCGGCACACAGGACCCAAGCCCACCGATAGGTTTTCACTTGGGGAATCAGACCTGTGTTGTACCTAGGCTGCTGTGAGACTTGCTTTTTGCTAAAACTCCCTCACCCTGAATTGAGCCAGCAAATGTTTTCTGCATATCTTTAAAGTAACTTCCTAATATCTATGCTAAACCTCCCAAGGATAGAATGTAACCAGTTCAACCACTTTTCCCTTTGCGTTTGCAAATATCCTTTTTCTTTCTAGTAATTAGCAACTTCCTCTCCTTTGTTATCTGTAAAAGGTAACCATCTAAAGAGAACCTGTGCATAGTAAACGAGAACCATCCTCAATGTAATGTGCCCATAAAAGCAATTAAAGCCTGTCCAGGCAGGGGTCAGGGTGCTTTCTCACTCAGAGAGTGACCATGCCGTCCCTTTTTCTCCACAGGACTTCTGCAGTCCATGTGAATTTCTTCACTGCATCCACAACACAGGGTCCTTGCGGGCTGGGGTCTGCATCAGTTCTGTACCATTCTCTTTCCCGCAGGGGCTACAATCATGGAGATTTCTGAGTAGTGTGGTTTCCCAGTCTCAGGACCCAGGAGTGGGGGTATTTTGAAAGGTTTTACCATATAATCAGTGTTACCACTTCACCCCCATAAAAATTCATTGCTTGAAGAAATAGAATGTTGAGGATACTTGTGTTCATCAATTTTAAGAAATTACTGAAGGGGGAAAACATCAGAGGGAATGAGAAGATTGGTAAGATTTTCTTTGTGGTGACAGAGGTGAATACAAATATCAAGAAATACTATTATATAAAGTGAATAGCACTATATTACAGGAGATTTCAAGAACCATGAGAAGTAAAAGAAAGAATAATTAATGATGTCTGGGTATACATACCCTGTATTTAATTTCCTCCAATTCTGCCTCTGTTATGCATAGCCCAGATTATACACCACTACATCCACGAATGCCTTTGAAAAAGTATACCTGGAAAAGTGCTGTTGACCCACTTCTAACTTCTTATGTTTTGTATTTTCTTATTCATTGCACTTTTGACACTTGACCATATTTTATAATAGTTTTCCCTAAAAGAAAAATAATAAGTGAAAGAGTAATTGCTTTATAACTCCTTAAAACTAATTTTCCAATTGTATTTCATCATGTACCTTCACCCAGCTTACATCTGTGATGGGCTTTTAGGTCTATGTACTTTCTTGAGTGAAGTAGCAGCACCATTTTGTCCTCACGACCAAGCCAAAATTTTCACATATATTTCAGAACAGTCTTATTATTATCCAGGAATCATGAACACTTAATTTTCTTTTCTAATTTCCATTAACCAACTAATATACTAATTCATTCTAATGTGATCATGGAAATGTGCATTATTAATAATATGTCCATAGAAAAATATATATTAATCTGACATCTAACTTCTTAAATGCAGTGGTTTTTATAACACTTTTAGAGATAGCTAGGGTTGTTCTGCACAAGTGCCTTGGAGATAGCTGTGGAGTGCAGGGATGGGTGAGCGTGTTGTGGAAGCAGAAATAATGGAAAACTCCTCACCCCAGTGCCACTCAATATTTAATATGATTTAACCTGGCACTATCTAATTCAAAAAAAAAAATAGCTGTTAAAAAATAGTTTGAAAACCACTGGTATAGTGATTGTAACAAAAGTAGCATCTGATCAATCTCAGTTTTAATCCTGTCTCTGCCACTTAGAAGCTTAGTGACCTTGAAATAGTTATTTCAATAGTCCTTTGAGAATCAGATGAATTATCCTGCCTTCCTTCAGGCACATTGCATAGACAATTCCTCATTGTTCCCAATAGAATTACCAGTCCTAATGTTGACCAACTGAGGACTAAAAATACATTTTGCATTTCTCCATCACTGTATGTATTGGTTTTATGGGCAGGAATACAATCAGTTAAAACAAATAATAAATTTTCATGATTTCCTGTGGAACATCATTTTAACAAGTATACTAATGCTGCAGCTCTTTTTATTAACTTCAAGACTAATATTCTCTATGATTCTTTATTAAAATTTTGTTCCTGAAGATACAATGATCAAACCAGGTTCTCAGTATCACCCTTCCTAAAGGATGTTTTATTACTTACTTGACTACTTGAAGTTTTGGGAAAGGTTCTATAAGGTATCTCTCATTCAAGTGGCAGGAACATAAGACATTTAATATTATAAGTATATCAGATGCTTGATTTTACATAGAAAGTGACAAATCAAGAGAAACTCACAATTTTAGTATCTAGCCTCAAAATTCAATTTTATGTAAATGGGTTTCAACTTGTAAGTCTAATGGCATCAACATTCTTTATGATAGTTTAATTGGACATTTTAGATCTAAGCCTAAAATCATGGCTTTCAATTTAAAATGCAAATAATAAATTAAATAAAAATGTTTTATTTAACTAATGGAAAATATCTTAAAATATACAAATGTCTGTATTTTCTGTTGAAGTCAGAATGAATGGTATATTTACTATTTCATGTTTACAATATTTTGATATTAAATCTTATACTTAACGCCATAGTGGTTCTTATGAACAGTGTTGATGCAGAGATAATGGTCATGCAGTGAAAATGATGCTATCACAGCAAGATGCCATAGTAAATCTAATAGATGAAAATTCATTTCTACATTGTGATAGAGATACAAATATAATGAAATACTATTATTATAAATAGAAATATGATAGATCCACTAAGGCCAGTTATTTTTTAATATTTGCAAATTTAACAATATTGCATATGTCGTATATTCCAGTAATACAGCTAAAATATATTTATTTCTAGTAGAAATAAGTAATATACCAGGTATAGCCTTCTCAACTTCTTGCTCCTTGCTCATATATCAATTTCATCATTATTTCACAATTACCCAAGCTTCTTTTCAAAATAATCTTGAGCTAGATAACCTAAATTGTTAAAGTAGTGTGGTCTCCATGATTTCTTTTGGCAGACCTCATTGATTTCAAAGTTCAATGGTCATTAATTGCTAGTAATATCTTCTAATCCAGGTAAAATTGATTATAATTCAAGTGATTTTTTTCTGTATTGTTTAAGAAACAACTGACCCCAGTCTAGAGGCTGTGACATTATTAATTTCATTCAATGACTCTCAAAGCAATTAGTAATCAATTTTGCTCCTGCTCTTTCTAATTTATGCCATAATAAGGACAAAATTTTCTGCTCTGTGTCAGAGACAACCACTACAAATGAGAATCTTTAGTGTCAACAAAACTCTTTTGTTTATGGCTTTGGGTTTTCAAAATTTAAAAGTAAGAATCATGCAGGTTTAAATCAGTTTTAAAATCAATTAGGCAGGATGTGCCAAATGCCCTTTTAGCTGGGTACACATTTGTAACAACTTTATTGATTGAATCTGTTAGTATCATCTATAAACCAAAGATTCACCATTGACTTACCTTCACGTTTGACCCAGCAGGTCTTGGAAGTACAAGGGCAATTTTCTGCAAGACAAAGAAAACAAAGGATACTTTTTTTTCTGTTTTCTGCTTCAACTGCATGAAGAGTGAACTTAAGTCTCAACATGCTTAACTACATCACAGGGTTTTTTTTTAGACTATAAAGCCCTTATGAAGACAAAGGGTATATTGTCTTCATTTCATTTTGGAAATTTACCACTGCCATTGCTGTTGAAAGCCATAATATTATTAATAATATTTATAAATTGTTAAATGATGAAAAAGGAACATGGTACTTTTCATTTAGCTTTAATGCCATAAAACCATAACTGGTATGAAAGTCTGTAATAATGAAAAAATCTCAAACTTCATATATTGACAATTAGGGGGGAAATGAATTTTGTGCTGCCTCCTGATACAGAGGTAAGTTCAAAACATATACTATTTCTCTTGTACCTAATGGATTTCATTACCAATATACATCTTTTCAAAAATTTTATTTTATTTTTTGTCAGTTACAGTTGACATTCAATATCATTTTATATTAGTTTCAAGTATATAGCATAGTGATTTGACATTTATTTAATTTACAAAGTGATCCCCCCTTATAAGTCTTAGTAGCCACCTGAACCATATATAGTTATTCCAACATTATTGACTATTTTCCCTATGTTATACTATACATCCCATAACTAAATTTTTAGTGAGCTGAGAGATAGAGAGAGAGAGAGATTTGTTGTTCCATTTATTTATCCATTCATTGGTTGCTTTTTTGTATGTGCCCTGACTGGAGATCAAACCTTGGAGATCACAATTTTGGCATATCAAAATAACCCTCTTGCATCCTGGCTGGTGTAGCTCAGTGGATTGAGCGTGGGCCTGTAAACCAAAGGATCACTGTTGGATTCCCAGTGAGGGCACATGCCTGGGTTGCAGGCCAGTTCCCGGCAGGGGACGAACAAGAGACAACCACACATTGATATTTCTCTCCCTCTCTCCTTCCCTGCCCCTCTAAAGATAAAATAAATAAAATCTTTAAAAATTTTTTTAAAAAATAACCCTCTTAACTAACTGAGCTACTTTGCCAGGGCCTATTTTAAAACTACCAATTTGTATTTCTTCATCCTTTCACCAGTTACCTAAACTCCCTCTTAATCTAGCAACCATCAGTTTGTTCTCTATATTTGTGAGTCTGTTTCTGTTTTGTTTGTTCATTCATTGTGTTCTTTGGAATCCATATGTAAGTGAAATCATTATGGTACTTGCTGTTCTCTGATTTATTTCACTTAGCATAATACCCTCTAGATCCATCCCTGTAGTTGCAAATGGTACAATTTCATTCTTCTTTTATGTCCTCTTTTACAACATCCCATTGTATATTATATTACTTTTTTGTCCACTTATATATTAATGAATGCTTATGTTGCTTCTACATCTTGGCTATTGTAATTAATGATGCAGTGAACATACAGGTGCCTGTATCATTTTAATATAGTCTTTTGAATTTCTTCAGATAAATACCCAGAATTAAAATATCTGGGTAATAGGTAGTTTTATTTTTAATTTTTGGAGGAACCTCCACAACATTTTCCATAGTGATTGCACAGATTTACAATCACATTAACAGTGTACAAGGGTTCTTTTTTCTCCACATTCTTGTCAGCACTTGTTGTTTGTTGATTTATTGATAATTGCCATTCTGACAGGTGTGAGGTGATATTTCACTGTGGTTTCATTTTTAATTTTCATTGTATTTTTTCCATTACTATTTATCCCCTTTATGCCCTCTTCCTCCTCCACCTAATCCCCTCACCTCTGCAATCACCACACTGTTGTCAGTGTCCATGAGTTCTTTTTCTTTTTGGCTGGATCCCTCTAACCCCCAGCACCACTCCCTAGAGAGGCAGCCTGCTCTCTATCTATGAGTCTGTCTCTATTTTGCTTATTAGGTCAGTTTGTTCATTAGATTCCACATATGAGTGAAATCATATGGCATTTGTCTTTCTCTGACTGACTTATTTCACTTAGCATAATATTCTCCTTTCTCTGATGAATAATGTTGTTGAATATCTTTTCATATGTTTTTTCATAGGTCTATCAGCTATCTGTATGTCTTCTTTAGAGAAATGTCTGTTTAGGTCCTCTGCCCATTTTTTAACTGTACTGGTTTTTCTTTTTCTTTTTTTCTTTTTTTTAGCGTTATACTGCTTTAATTCCTTATAAATTTTGGATATATTAACCCCTTATTGGCAAATATCTTTGCCCAATCAGTAGGATGTCCTCTTGTTTTCTCTTAAACAATTTTTTAAAATGGTTTATCAAATTTAATCAACTTATGCTCAACACAGAGTCATTATGTATATCTTCCTCTACCCAACTACATTACAGAGAGGTATTACTGGACTGAAATATTAACTTTAATAGCAAAAGAAGTATATAATGTAAGATAAACCTGTACTATACTGTATATCCGTAAACATTTAGTCAATTAGAAAAGAAGTTTTAAGAAATTCTTGTGGTGTGTACTGTGGACACATAAATAACTGTAACATGTAATGGTAAGAAGAGTTATAAACAAGAACGAAGCACTATGAAGGGCAGGTGCAGGGTGAAAATAGGTGATTTAAGCAAAGTAGAAACTGGGGCATATGTGTAAAAAATGTATTAAACTTTCTCACGAAATATTACTTTGATCCTATTTTCTCTCTTCTCTCTCACTTGGACTCCAATTCTTAGTATATTAGAACTTTTTCACTGTGTCTCAATGTTTCTGACACTCTCTTCTCTTTTTTTCCTCACCCATTTTGTTCTAAATGATTCAAACTACAAGTTTCTATTGACCTCTGTTTCTCTCTTTTAATTCACTAATTCTCTTTTTAATGGCTCCACATACTATTGCATACTGAATTCTTAATTATATTTTTCAGTTATAGATTTCTCTTTTGATTTTTTAATAAAATACATAATCCAATTATGTGGTGAAGTTCTCCATCTTGTCATGTCCTTTTTCAATATGTTCATTGCAAGTGCTTCAAATCCATGACTTACAAGTCCAGTTATTGGGGTCATTTGTCAGTGGCGTTGCCTCTTGGTTCTGATTCTTGTTCTGTAGGGTAATTTTTGATAGAATGTCAAGCATTTTATCATCTTTTTCAAGAAAGCCTGGATCTTATTTTCTGGTAAACAAATAGGACAGGAGTGGAACGGGTAATCTAAGTAGAGACTGAGCAGACCAGATGTTGGACTGGAGTTTTGGTCAAGCCCTACCTCTGCAATTGTAGCACCCTGGAAAAGCACCAGGGAGCCTCAGAAGTTTGCCAAGGCTACTCTTCTTTGGAAGTTTCTGAATTCTAATATCTGTCTTTTCGACACTGTAAAATTGCCCTGAAGTACCATCCATTTCAGCAATATTTTGCTTAGTTTTACAGAATTACTAATCTGCAAAAGCCTTGTGGGGGAAACCGCTGATGTGGGTCTCATTTCCCCTTCATCTCCCTTCTTGCAAAAATATCAACCTTCTCTCTCAGCCTTTCAGTCCTGTCTACTTTGGTCATGCCAAATTCTCTACTTTGCTTCTCCAGCACTGTGAGACTGACAAAACTTCTGGTTTGTCAGATACATGGCTGTGGCTACCTGATATTCTCAGTATCTCCCCTGTTCTAATAATATGTAAATGACCAGAAGAAAAACTGCTTGCAAAATGTCAACTCATACTCTGTCATTCTTTCTTTCTGCAATCTTACCTTCATAATCTTTTTGTCTCAGCAGCTCTGTGGTGAATTCAAGGATATCTTTTCTACTTTTTATTGATAGAAGTATTAACCTGATAGATGATATTCATTATGTCCAGAAGCAAGAGTCCTAGACAGTTCATTAGGATAATAAAGACTTATAACCCTTGGGAAGAGTATGGATGATAGAGTAAGAAAATTCAAATTGTGATGGAGCATACATGCCGTATTCAAGCATACAATCTTTACAATGATGTTTGGTTGAAAATACTTAAGCAATAGAGGCTATACTAGATTTACATTTAAAAAAGACAACAATTTTCACCATGGCAAATTGAATGTAGGGCTATCAGAATAGAAATTGTTGATGAAACACAATAGGCAAGAAATAATATGTTAATATAATGACTAATGATTAATATGATTAATATAATATAATCTTCTATATGCTAAACACAGAAAAGTTGCAGACATTTATAACCTATACAGTCTTATAATTAATTAAATAACTTATATGTAATAGAAAACTTCCTTTATGTGTCTTATACAAATGTTTAATATTTTCTCACTTTTTCCAGGTTTATTGAGATATAATTGACATATAACATTGTATACAATATACATGATAATTTTATAGATACATATACTGCAAAATGATTACCACAATAGGTTAGTTGATACATCTATTACCTCACATTATTAGCTTTTATATGTGTGTGCCATTTTGCTGACTGCATATCCCTAGACTTTTTCTTAATCTCTTCCTATCAGAGGGGTGCTCTGTGATAATCCACCTTCTAGTGCAGATTAGAAAACTAGGCCAATGAAAATTCTTCAACATGTGCCTTCCTGGGTTGTCCCAGTGATTGCATCCAATCCTATTAGCAACAAGGGTACATATGTGGCTAGTTTCCATGGGCCAGGTCTTGAATGCTCAATGTTCAATCCCTATAAGTGAGTATAGAGCCAAAGGAAATGAAATTAATATGTAGAAGAGCTATCTGCACACCCATGTTCATTGTAGTGAGGAAAGATAGCAAGAAGCTAGGAAAATTCCTTGACAATTGGAATGAGGGAAACTGAGGCAAGATAATTGAACAAGGCTAAGCAATTAACAGCCTGCTAATAAATTGCAAGATCTTATCTTCCCTAACCAAGGACACCTAGGAGCAGATGGTTTATACCTCTCTACTCACCAGCCAGAGAGTGAGTAGCTTAAATCATCCTAGTCAAGAAGAGACATAACAGATACAGACTGAGTGTCATTAGTGCCAGCCAAACTCCAGAACAGATGAAGTCAGGGGAATAAATAATGAAAATCCTTGAAAGATACAAAGGCCCAGAGTTTCTTGAACATTCACTGAGGGGGGAAATGTTAAAATAGGCAGTTACATGATTAACAAAAGAGGAGAAAATGAGTGAAACAATCTTACTGGGGAGTAACCCACACTGTTTTGCCCAAGGTAGCAAAACATCTTGTCTAGTCCAGTAGGCAGGAAAGACAGCCTTATAGCTGCCCCAGAAGGTAAGTGGCATCATTCCACTGGCTGAATGCATGCACAACAGAAGCAGAACTTGGAGGCACACACAGGAGGAGCCAAAAGAGTAACCATATACAAGGGGAGAAAGAAGCCTGTGAAAATCTGGGGGAACAAATGGATAGGGGAAGGTCACAGTCCCTGGAAAATCCAGGAAATAGATTGGGCACAAGCACAAGCCTGGGAAAAGCCAGGAAAAGGAATGGATAACCTGAAAGAAAGCCTGTTCTTTTCAAAGCCCAAGGAAATATATGGAAGCTTAGCCAGGACCTCAGGGCAGCTATTCCCTTCTCACCTGCCTATTCTCTGCCTCTGGGAGAATGTACTATATCTCTTGGCTCTGATAAATCTTCCCACTATCACAAAACTCCGACATGAGGGTCCCTAAAATTCTTTTCCTGTGACAATATTGAAGAACCTATTTCCTCTGGTAACAGTATACCATTATTCACAATTGCCAAGATACAGAAACAAACTAAGTGTCCATCAAGAGATGAATACATAAATCGTGATATATATTTTCAGCCATAAAGAAAAGCAATCCTGCCATTGGCAGCAACATAGATGACCTGGATGACATTGTGGTAAGTGATATAAGCCAGTAAAAGCCAGACTTGGAAACACACACTCACACTAAAAAACTTCATGATCTTACTTATATGTGGAATCCAAAATAGTCAAAGCTATAGAAATATAATAGAACAGTGGTTGCCAGGGCAGAGATATAGGGGAAATGAGAAGGTGTTGGTGAAAAGATACGAAGTTGTAATTATGTAGGATGAATAAATCTAGAGATCAAGTATACAGTGTGATGACTGTAGTTAATACTGTATTGCATATTTGAAACTGGCTAAGAGAGATTTTAGGTACTCTTACCATTAAAAAGATATCTATGAATCAATGGGCATGTTAACTAGCTTAATTAATAATCATTTCATTATGAACACGTGTACCAAATTATGTTGTACACCTTAAATATGTATAACTTTTATTTTAAAAAATAACAAGTAAATAAAATAAAAAGATTTTAAATGTTGACTATTTTTGCTGTGTGATTAAGACTTTAAGGGAATGAGGTTAGAAGCAAGGAGACCGATCAATCAAAACTGTTGCAGTTACCCATGCGAGGAGGCCCTCAGTAGCTCGCCCCAGAGTGTTAACAGTGCAGACGGTGAAACGCTGGGTATCCCATCTACCTGGGGTCTGAGTAAAAATGTGGAAAAGTCAAACACAAAAACTTTGATAACCAATACTGAGATGGATAGGGCTGTAAGCAGAGCCTGTCTGAAAAAGATCAGAAGACTAATTTTGAATACGATCAATAAGGAAAACCTAACTAGGCATAAGAGTCAAGATATTAAAATAGACAATTGTACTATGAATGTGGGGTTTCAGAGAGAGGTCTGGACTAAAGATATAAATTTTAGGGAGTTTGATAGGTGGAATAAATTTAAATCCAGGTTATTACATGAATCACTGAAGGAATGAGTTTTGATAGAAGGAGAGAGGACAAGAATTGATCAACCAGCGCCTCACCATATAAGTAAATCCCAAAAGAAAGAGAAGTTTTGCCAGTCAAGTACCAACCAAGGAAAAGAGGAAGGTTAACCATGTTAAATCTTGTTGTCTGGTCAAGTTAAGTGAGAACTAAAAATTTCCCATTAGATTTACCTAAATGGGAACCATTAATAAAACTGTACAAAAAAATTTTATTTTGGTCATTGTGTCACATTGAGATTTTAATAGAGAAAGGATTTAAGAGAGACTATGAGAGGAACAGGAAAAACTGTTTATGGCCAATTGTTTGGGGAATTTTGGTACAGGACAAATAATTCTTTAGAAAATATATCTCCTAGTGAGTAAACAATATACTTTTCTAAAAAGAATTATTCTAAAATGTTATTATCCTCAGAAGAGAGGTTAAAATGATCAAAGAAAGTTATAAATAATATCTGGAAGTAATAAGTATTATCATTTTATTAAACTCCATTTTCTCTACTGGCTTCCTTAAAATTGAAACACATCTTCACATATTTCTTACTCAGATTTTTAAAATGAAATAAAGAACAAACTGACAGTAACCAGAGTGGAGGAGGGAGAGTGATAATGGGGAGAAATAGAGGAAGGGCCATCAAGGAACATGTATAAAGGACACATGGACAAAGCCAAAGGGGGTAGGTTTGAGGGTGGGAGGTGGGGATGGGTGGGGCAGGGGTGTGGTGGGGTTAAAATGGAGACAACTGTACTTGAACAACAATAAAATAAATAAATAAACAAAAAAATAAAATAACTTGTTCCACTTTTGAAAATAAATTGCTTAATGTGAAAACTGCTAGATATAAACCTTGATTTCACTAAAGAAATACCACAAAAATTTAATATTACAGAGAGAAAAGAATAGATATCTCCAAAATAATGTAATATTCATATTTTAAATGATATAAGGCCATTGAAACTGTAAAAATTTACAAATTCATTCAAGCTCTACATGTCTATTATTTTAATAACTATAAAATTTATACCAATAATTTAGGGTTCTACAAAATTTTCGTCGACTTTAGACATTGCAGGATCAATTTATTTACCAAAATTAAATACCAACAATAATGTGAACATTAATGTATAAATCAACTTTAAAAAAACTTCTGATATTATTTTTTAATCAATCATATAAGAAAATATGGCTCAGGCTTAGCTGATTTCTGAATGAATGCTTTCCCAAAATGACATTATAGTGACCTTTAGGTACTAATTTCATTATAGTAATTGTAAGAAACATATGAGGGTTTAAAAATTACTTTCCATTGAGTTACATTAATTATGCTGCATATTACATCCCACAGTTTATTAATTACCTGAACTCAGGCAAAGACAGTCAACTAAATCTAGTAGTGAGAAATTTTAATAACTTGAATATATAAAAATGTGACACTTTCAAGAACGTTTATTTCACTTTTTAAAACATCAAAACAAATTTTAAGAGAACAAATAAATTGATTTTGGAGGTATGAGTGAGAGTAGCTCTTTAAACAAAAGAGCATTATAAATTATATGGTGCTAAACACATGTCATCTGTATTATTATACTTGTGACCATACTGTATTAAAAGAAATACTCAAATAAGAAATAAATTACAATGACATATATATTTGAATGTTTTTGTTAGTAGCAACAAACTCTAGTTTTGGAATGATAAAAACTAGGCTTCCTCCAAAATTCTTGAACTTTCTTCTGAAGTAAGATTGGGAAAGTTTAATATGCCTGTAAGAATAAATGTTCAGCAATAAAATGGGTGTAAGACCTATCTATTGTGATTGAGTAATGCTTGAAGAACACCAAAACATTGTATGTGACAGAAAAGATCAATTATAGTGTTCAGAAATGGGTACAAGCAAAAGATACACTGAACTGAAAGAAATGCTTTATTGTTTTATTTACAAATTTCAGCCAGTACCTTTGCCTCAAATTTCCTTAAACTGTGACTCAATTTATGTCAAATAAGAGTAAAGAAAAGAAAATTTTTAATAAAATAATTAAGGTCAGGACCCACTGAAATAGTATGGTGAATGTGTAGTTTCAGAACATAAAAATATTTGGTATCTTTATAATTTTTATTGAATTATTTAATATAGAAAATGTGAAATTGAGATTACAAGAATCATACAGTAGATACTCAGACTTTGGGGTCTACTTTTCCCCATTATTTTTTCTGAGATATATTTTGTTTTCTATTACATAAGTATACCACTGTTGTGCACACTACCACTGATGGATACCTGGGTTATTTTCATTTTAAAGGATATATACACCTACCTTTGTGGAATACTTAACCAGAAATGTAATTGTGGAGTCTTAGGGTACTTACAGTTTTAGCTTTAGAGATACTGTAAACGTTTTATACAAGTTATTTGTACAAACTTACTTTGCTATGGAAGTTATGGTAATTAGTTCTTCCTACATGTCATCAATAAATGACATTGTCTGCCTTTTTAAATTTAATTATTCTGTTGGTATATAGAAATTTGCATTTTGGTTTAATTTACATTTCCCTGATAACTAACAAAGTTGAGTCCCATTTCAAAAGCTTATCTATCTTTTTTGTTGTTGTTGCTATATGAAGTAGCAGTCAAGATTTCCTTCTCTTTATTTTATTAGGTTGTTGAGATTTCTTGTCTATTATTTTCCTGGTTGTTTACCTTATTGATATGAAAGATTTTTAAATATAGATTTGAGTTTTGTGATATGTATATACCAATACACATCAATATGGATACATTCATAGTGGATATAAAAGTTTTGGATATGAATCTTTTCACTTTCATTTTGGCTTTGTTTAATGAATTTCTTAGTTTTAATATATTCTAATCTATCAGTTTTTCATTCATTATTTTCTTTCCTGTTTAAGAAATCTTTACCTATACCAAAGTTAGAAAGATAATCCGTTTTTTTATAAAAGTTTTCTTTTTTATACCTTTCATATTCAGGCTATGACTTATCTGAAGTTAATGTTTGTCTATGGTGTTTACTAGTGTACAAGATTACTGGTTTTTTTTTCCAGAAGGATAGCCAATAATCGCAGAACATTTTATTTTAAAAGGTCATATTTATCCCAACGCACCCTGATGTCACCTTAGGCATAAATAGTTGACCATATGTGTGTTGTTATTTTTTAATGTTCTACTATGTTCCATTTATTTTTCCATTATTGTATAGATAACCAATACTAACCCTTCATAATTTCTCATAGCTTTATGTAAATATTAATACTTAGTCACAAATTCTTTCCTATAAAAATTGTCTTTATACAAGAAATGTATCTTAAAATTTAGAATCAGCTTGGCAATTTCCACAGAACAACTAGGTATATTGATTAAAATTGCAATTGATCTATAGACTAATTTGGATGAAATTTTAATAATTTGAAATTACCTCAACATTTTACTTTATTACTAGTCTCTTATATTCAAAAACTTTTAAAAATATGTTCTATGTATTTGTTGCTGATTATTTCTATTCTCTATTTCTGTATCATACAAACTATCCTTAAACATACCCTTAAACAAGACAATGTTGATTGTTCACAAATCTTATATACATGCAGAAACATGGAAGAAAAATAGCTTCAGCATCTCTAGATGTCAGCTGCCCTGGTAAAAGCACTTTATTCTGGCTGCCAGTATTTCTGACTATCAGAGGAAAATATGAACATTTTATTGGGAGAAGGAACATAATATAATTTAGAATCTTTATGTTTTAAAAAAGGTTTAAAAACACAGTATTATAAAAACAACTTGAAATACCCAGATATTAAAACCAAAACTGAGACATTAAAATTAAAAATAGATATTAGCTAAGATTTGATAAAAAATCTGCTGTTAGCTGCCAAAGTAACAAGATTATCTTCCAGCAAATAAAAAGATGAAATATCTCACCAGGGATTTAGAATCAATTTTGTAAAAAGTGAAATGTAATTGTAATTTGAAAATATAGAGAGTGTTACTTAAAAAGCATATCTGCTTCTTTTTATTTTATTTTATTTATTTATTTCTAGAGAGGCAAGAAAGGAGGAAGAAAGAGAAGGAGAGAAACATGTATGGTTGCCTCTCACGAGCCCCTAACTGGGGACCTGGCCCACAACCCAGGCATGTGCCCTGATTGTTAATTGAACTGGCCTGGTACTCAGGCCAGTACTAAACCTATTGAGCCACACCAGCCAGGGGTATCTGTTTCTTAAAAAGTAAAAAAGTATTCTCACCAAGTTCCTTGAGCATACATTTATAACCAGTGTCTTGAACTCTGCATCTGATAGGTCGCTTATCTCCATTTCATTTGTAGTTCTTTTTATGGAGTTTTGTTCTGTTCTTTCATTTGGGCCATGTTTTTTTATCTCCTCATTTTGGTAGCCTCCCTGTGTTTGTTGCTACATATTAGGTAGAGATGCTATGACTCCCTGTCTTCGCAGTGTGGCCTAATATAGTAGGTGTTCTGTAGGGTCCAGTGACACAGCCTTCCCTATCACCCAAGTTGAATACTTACAGTACCCCCTCTGGGTGGGCTGAGTACACCCTCCTCTTACAGTTGAGCCTTGATTGCAGTTGGCAAGTCAGTGGGAGGGATTTATCCAGGTGAACATTGATTGCTCTTCGCATGTCAACAAGAGAGACTTTTCCAGGTCAGTCAGCTGCAAGGACTGGTTGAAACCACTGACCACTAACCTCCACCCTCCATGGAAGATCTGCTGTTCAAGGGCAGAGTGGTGTTGCTCTGATGTGGTCTGTAGCTGCCCACTGGGTATGTAGGCACTGGAGTTTGCTGGGTAGTGCCCACCTACATCAGCTACCACCTGTGTTGTGCCCCACCACCCAGCATGAGCTACAAAGCAATCTACAGATGGCTGCTACTTGTGCTAGGCTTAGATGTTCCCAGGTGAAGCCAAGCTGTGAACCTTGGCTGGTTGCTGCTAGTGCCAGGCTTGGGACATTTAGCAAGAGGTACAGGGGCTGGGGACTCCCTGATGGTGGTTTTTTGAGAGGATTTAGGAAAATGTGAAGGATGAGCCAACACCAACCGTTCATATGGAAAAGCCACTGTTAACAGTTTTGGATGAGCCTCAGAAAAATATCAAGATGGGGCAAATGTGTGAACCAGGTTGATGGAGTCTCAGAAATGACTCCTGCCTGCCAGCTGTGTGACTTTGTGGGGGGAACATTCAGAAAAAGAAAAATGGCCTCTGCCTGTTATTCTGTCCAGGAGAAAACTGTCCCCCAGCTCTTGCCCTGATGCCAGACATATCAGTTCCTCCCCATATGCCACTGGTGCCCTTCTAGCTGCTACCCTAGTGCTGGAACTCAGATGGAGTGAATTTGAGTAAGTCCATGTGTGGGTCATTGCCAGATGGGAGGGGGTTTTGAGGAATGGGCTAGAGGTGTGGAGATTAAGAAGTATAAATTGGTAGTTACAGAATAGCCATGGGTATGTAAAGTTCTTTATAGGAAATGGAGTAGCCAAAGAACTTATACACATGACCCACAGACATGAGCAAAGGTGTGGGGATTGCCTGAGGGAATGTGAGGTAGTGGGTGGAAGAGGTCAGAGAGGGAAAAAAAATGGGACAACTGATTACAGCATAATCAATAAAATATAATTTTAAGAAATTGTCACAGACTAAAGAAAAAGCAAATAAGTTGTTTCACAAAAATAAATTTATGAGACATTTCCTAAAATTACTCTGCCATTAGAATAAAATATAGTACATAAAAGGACTAAACTCTAATCAAAAGACATAGGGTGGCAGAATAATTTTTTTAAAAATGACTCATCAATACATTGCTTATGAGAGACTCACTTTAGACTGAGGGACACATGGGTTGAAAGTGAAGGGGAGGGAAAAATATCCCATGTAAATACAAATAAAAAGACAGCTGAGTAGCAGAACTCATATTAGATAAAATATACTTCAAAAGAATAAAACACTAAAAAGAACATTACATTATTTTAAGGGGATCAATTCAAGAAGAGGATACAGCAAGTCTAAATACCCAACATAGGAGCATAAGGGACATAAAGGCAGCAATTGACAGTAGTACTATAATAGTTGGGGCTTTAATGCTCCACTTACTTCAATGGATATATCATCCAGACAGAAGATTAATAAGGAAACTATGTCCTTAAATGCCGCATTAGAGTGATTTGACCTTAAAGTCATTTCTAGAGCATTTTATCCAAAAACTGCGCTGTACACATTTTCACATTTTTCTCAAGTGCACATGGAATATTTTCCAAAATAGGTAACATACTAGGCCAGAAAACAAGCTTCAATAAATTCAAAAGTATTGAAATTATATCAAGCATATTTTCCGACTACAATAAATTAGAAATCAACTAAAAAAACTGGAAAAAAACATAAATACATGGAGATTAAACAATATGTGTCTACATGACAAGTGGATTAAAGAGGAAATCAAAAACTACCTTGAAGCAAATAGAAAAAAATTTAAAAACCCTACAAAATTTACAGGATGAAGAAAAAGCAGTTATAAAAGTTTACAGTTATGCAGACTTACTTAAAGAAGTAAAAAGAAAAATCCCAAATAAACAGTCTAAACTTACACCTAAAGAAACTAGAAAAAGAGGAATGAACAAAACCCAAAGTAAGTAGAAGAAAGGAAATAATAAAGATCAGTGTGGAAATAAATAAAATAGAAAAACAATAGAAAAGATTAATGAAACTAAGCTAGTTCTTTGAAGGACAAATAAAATTGACAAGCCTATAGTAAGATTTGCAAGCAGAAATGAGAACACAAATAAATGAAATCAGAAATGAAAGAGGAAAGATTATGTCTGACACCACAGAATTACAAAAGATCATTAAAGAACACTAAGAACACTTACATGCCAACAGATTTGACAGTTCAGAAGAAACAGATAAATTTTTAGGATCATACAACCTTCTAGACTAAACCAAGAAAAAACAAAGAATCTGAACAGACCAATTACTGCCAATAAAATTGAAGCAGTAATCAATACACTCCCACAAAAGCCCAAGACAAGACAGCCACACAGGTGAATTCTACCATTTAAAAATAATATCAATTTTTTTCAAACTATTTCAAAAAATCAGAGGTGGGAATGCTTCTAAACTTATCCTACAAAACCAGCATTATCTTTATACCAAAATCTGAAATCTGACATAGATAGATAGATAGATAGATAATAGAATGGATGAATACAGGCTAATATCACTAATGAGTAGAGATGCCAAATTCTCAACAAAATACTAGCAAAATGAATCAAAGGATTATATGCCATGATGAAGTGGGATTTATACAAGGGATGCAAACAAATCAATTCATTCATCACATCAACAAAACCAAGAATTAAAAAAAAACAACTATGATTACCTCAATAGAAGCAGAGAAAGCATTTGACAAAACTCTAAATCTCTTTATGATAAAAACTTTCAACAAAGTGGTTATACAAGGAACTTAACTCAACTTGACAAAGGCTACATATGACAAGCCCATAGCTAACATCATACTCAATATTAAAAAGGGAAAAAAAATTTTTTCTAGGATCAGGAACAAGTAAAGGATGCCCATTCTAACCACTATTATTCAATACAGTACTGGAAGTCCTAGTCAAAGCAATCAGACAAAAAATGAAAAAGGAGGAGAAAGAGAAGGAGAAATAAAAGAAAGGAATAAAAGGCAACCAAACTGGAAAGAAAGATGTAAAACTGTTACTATTTGCAGGTGACATAATACTATATATAGACAACCCTAAAGAATTCACCAAAGCCTTGACAAAAATAATAAAAGAATTTAGTAGCATAGCAGAATACAAAATTAATATATAGAAATATATCACATTGCTATACACTAATAATGACAATCAGAAGGAAAAAAAAGGAAATATCCCATTTACAATTGCATCAAAAAGTATAAAATAGCTAGGATTAAATTTAACCAAGGAAGCACAAGACTTGTACTCTGAAAAAATATGTCGTTACATAAAGAAATTAAAAACAACACAAATAAATGGAAAAATATTCCAGGTTCATGAATTTGAAGGATTAATATTGTTAAAATGACAGTACTACCCAATGCAATCTATAGATTCAATGTAATTCCAATCAAAATACCAACTTTCTTCTCAGAAATAAAGCAAATAATTCTAAATTTTTATGGAACCACAAGAGACCCTGACTAGCCAAAACAGTCTTGAAAAAATGAATAAAGCTGGAGTATCATGCGCCCTGATTTCAAACTATACTACAAACGTATAATGGTCAAAACCGCAAGGTACTGGAACAAAAGCAGACACAGAGATCAATAGAACAGAATACAAAGCCCAAAGAAAAACCCTCACTTATTTGGTCAACTAATCTATGACAAAGAAGGTAAAAATATACAATGGAGTAATGACAGTCTCTCCAACAAGTGGTGTTGGGAAAACTATACATTTTTTAAAAAAAGAGAAAGAAAAGGAAAGAAAACAGCACCACTCTCTTATACCATATAAAAAATAAACTCAAAATGGGTTAAAGACTTAAATGAAAGACCTGAAACCATAAAATTCCTAGAAAAATACAGGAAGTAAACTATTTAACATTAGCCTTAGTAATATCTTTTTGGCTATGTCTCCTCACACAAGGAAAACAAAAGCAAAAGTAAGCAAATAGGTCTTCACCAAACTAAAAACTTGTGTACAGTGAAAGAAACTTTCAGCACAACCAAAAGACAATCTACTAAATAGAAAAATACATTCACAAATCATATATCCAATAAGGAGTTTATATCCAAAACTTATTAAAAACTCATACAAAAAATCATTGAAAAATTGGCAGAGGACATGAAGAGATACTGCCCTGGGGAAGACCTCCCAATAGCCAAAAAACATATGGGAAGATGCTCAGCATTACTAATTATCAGGGAAATGAATATCAAAACCACAATGAAATACCATCTCATGCCAGTCAAAATAACTACTACCAAAATGTCAACAAATAATGTTCTGACAAGGATGCTGAGAAAAGAAAACCCTTATGCATTGTTGGAATGATTATAAACTAGTAGAGCCACAATGGAAAACAGTATGGAATCCCTCAAAAAATTAAAAATAGCCCTGGCTGGTATAGCTCAGTGGATTGAGTGTGGGCATGTGAACCAAAGGGTCACCAGTTCAGTTCTCAGTCAGGGCACATGCCTGGGTTGCAGGCCAGGTCTCCGGTTTGGGGCAACCACACATTGATGTTTCTCTCCCTCTCTTTCTCCTTCCCTTCTCTAAAATTAAATAAATAAAATCTTTTAAAAAACCTTACTTTAAAAAAAATAAAAATAGGTATTCTACATGACCCAACAATTTCATATCTGGATATTTATCCAAAAGGCAAAAACAGTAATTTGAAAAGATATATGCACCCCTATCTTCATTATAGCATTATTTACAATATCCAAGATATGGAAGAAACCTAGGTGTCCATCGATAAATGAATGGATAAAGAGATGGCATGTATGAACAATAGAATATTACTCAGCTTCAAAGAAGAACGAAATCTTGCCATTTGTGACATGAGTGGATCTAGAGGGTATTATGCTAAGTGAAATAGATCAGGCAGAGAAAGATTAATACCATATGGTTTCACTTATGTGGAATCTAAAAAAGTAAAACAAACAAATGAATATAGCAAAACAAAAACAAACTCATAAACACAGGGACCAAATGGATGGTTATCTGAAAAGAGAGGGTGGGGAGATGAGTGAAAAAAGAGAAGGTGAATATAGGAAATAATATTGTGATAAGTTTGCACATTGACAGATAATTAATATAGTGGTGTGATCACATTATAAGATATAAAAAAATGCCAATCACTATATTGTACACATGAAACTATAACCAATAGTGTATACCAACTATACTTAAAGTTTTCTTTTAATTTTTAAATTTTTTTAAAATTTTTATTTTAATTGTTGTTCAAGTACAGTTTTCTGTCTTTTACTCCCATCCCAGTCCACCCCCCCAGCCTTCCCCACCTCCCTCCTGTTTCCACCCCCCTTGTTTTTGTCCATGTGTCCTTTATACTTGTTCCTGTAAACCCTTCCCCTTTTCCTCTGAAATTCCCTCCCCTATCCCCTCTGGTCACTGAGATATATGAAGTTATTTTAACTCAAAATCCATAATAAACATTCTAAATTAAAATTTAAAAAATGATACAACCTGACATGTAAATTACATCTTAAAAATATAATTTAACTTGGTTTTGTATATGGTAGTAGTTGATTGATCAGGATTTTAATTCCAGCAATTATTAGTCATACTAGCTTGAGCAATATATTCATTGATTAGCCTCAACTCTCATTATCTAAAGGAGAATATCAATTCAGCCCATTAGAGATCCATGTCAGTTATTCTTTTAGAAGCTCATTGCCAAGAGTTTCATTGCCCCATATAGGCCCTGGAGTGGTGAGCAAAGACCATCCTATTCTTTAATTTATGTACAAGGTTGCCTGAGTGATTATGGTTGCTTTGGGTTCTTAACTGACAATGATATCTGGCTAACAACCAGGAAAGGCTCAAGAAACCTGCCTCCCTCCGCCTGCTATAGGATGAATACATTGGAGACATGGGGGAAAATTTTTACAGAAGTGATAACAGTTTTTTCAGTCTGAATACACTACTAAGCTCTTAAGAAACAACAACAACAAAAATATCCAGAAGGGAAACAAGCATAGAATAAACACTATGATAAAAAATGGGAAACAAAAAGGGGAAGGGTTTACAGGAACAAATATAAAGGGCACGTGGACAAAAACTAGGGTGGGAGGTGGAAATGGGAGGGAGGTGGGGAAGGATGGGTGGGGTGGGCTGGGATGGGAGTAAAAGACAGAAAACTCTACTTGAACAACAATTTAAATTTAAAAATGGGAAATAAAATAGAAAAAAAAGGTAATTAACTGTGTTAATTAGAAAAGAAGATCCCTAGAAAATAGGAAGGGGAAGATAAAGGTCTCAAATTCTGGGAGTATGATAAAATGATTCAGAAGGCCAGATTTCCTAATAGAAAAGATAGAAACTGAAAAGCTACTGGGAAAAAGGGAGTCAGCCAAGCTACTTTGGTAGCAAAGTAACTGCTGACAGGCATGCAGGGGTGGGGTGGGGGGTAAATAAATCCTACCTTGCCCAGATTGAGATGAGATGGGATGCAGGTATAGCAGTGCACCAGATCGTTTTGGGAAAGGCATTTAGATCATATTATAATTGGAGTAGGATATTTCCAGAAAGTTTAAGCATGGAGGTGATGTGATTTACCTTTGTGAAAGACCACTCTGGTTATTCAACAAAGATTGAGTAGTAGGAGTAAACCAGGGAAACTAGTTAAGAAGCTCTTACTGTAACCTTGCAGAGGTGGAGGGATGAATATTGTTTAGTCTGGAATGGTGGTCATGTAAAAGATGAGAACTGAAGTAATTTAGATCCTAATTTTGGAGACAGAGTCAAAAGGAAGAATCAAGAGTGATAGGGTTTTATTTTAAGCAATTGAATTGCTATGTGTATAAAGATAGAAAACATTGAAGGATTTGACTGACTAGGGGAGGAGTAAAAAAAGTCAACATTTCTTTACAAACATGGAAAGATTAAGTTGCCTTGCTGGATGTTCAGCTTAAGGAGATGTCTTACAGTCATTTGGATACATGAAGTATGGAGCTCAGGGGAGATTATACATATTTATGTATAATATAAATAATTATGGTATTATATTGATATTATACTATATTTTATAGATAATTGATGTTATCTATTTATATATAATTGATATAAAAAATAGCCCCTAAATATGCAGGGTCCGTCACAAATAATGCCTCTTTTTTTTACAGAATCTTTTATTACAAAATCATAAGCATGTAATTCTGTTATATAACAATTTCACACTCAAGAACACTGTATGACATTTTAGGTGAAGTGTTCAAATTAAAATTATAAATTGTTTCACATATATTATTACCCTACTGACCACATTCAAGCAGATGTTACTTCTGCTGGACCCTGTATATTTGAAAGACTATGTATGTATATATATTTTCAAATATGTATATATATTTGAAAATATATACATAGTACATATATGAGATAGAAAGGGAGAAAGAGGAAGAAATTAAATATAATTTTTAAAATCAGAGGTCTAGATTTTACATTTAATTACCCTGCTCCACTTTCCACAACACTTTAACTGGCTTAATTATAACAAAAAATATCAAATTTAGCAGTGGTTGTGCTGTATGGTATAATCTAATCCATGCTATACTTTACATAGATAAAAATAAGGAAAAATCAACTTGAAACATATTTAGTATCTGTTCTATTCACTATATAAATTTGAATATAATGGGAAATACTATATGCTTATTATTTTTTTAAATATAAGACTTATAAAAACAACTACAAATCTATTTTAAAAGTAGACTGTCAACAGAATGATGGATAAAAGACTTTAACAGAAATTTCACAAATGATAATATGAGTCAACAAAATAGGAAGAGGTACTCAACTATGACATCAGTGAAATGCAATTAGTACCACAATATGTCACTATTCACTCACCAAAGAGTGAACAGTTAAAATTAAAAGAAAAGGAAGATAATAGCAATATTGACTAGGGTATGGAGCAAACAAAACTCTCATTTACTGCTAATGTAAGTATAAATTGATAAAACTCATTTGGAAAACTGTCTGAAAATATCCAGTAAAGCTAAATAACACATTTCCTATGGCCTTCATATTCTTCCACACCAAAACATGAATGGCTGCCCAAATCTGCCAATGAGTGCAAGAAACCAGACACAAACAAGTATACATTTTTTACTCTAATTACTTAGGTTTTAGAGCAGAGAAGCAAATGATGGTATTAGGGTTTAGGTAGAATAATAGATAATATGTAGAAGAAACAAGAAGGGATATTTTGAGATGCTGATGATAGTGTTTATGATCTGGGTGCCAGTGCTCACTTTATGAAAATTAACCAACAGAATCACATTTGTACACATTTTCCCATATATAATTAATATATGCCATATGATTTAGCATATGACACATTCTCCAAAATGTCTAGAAGAGTTATCAAATCTCATTATAGAGATAAAAAATCTTAGTAATGTTTTTCTAAATTTTAAAATTTGCAAGGTTCTTAGGTGTCCAATAATTTGTCTAACTAAAACAATATTCATTTATTCTAGGATTAAACTTGATTTGTAACTACCTATTGGTACTTTACTAAGTATTGGTACTTTACTAAGACATTTACTTAACAACACCTAATCATACTTTTATATGAAAGGAATATTATGCATACCTATGAAACAGTGAAATATTTTAACATTAACAGAGAATTAATTCATCTCAGTTTCTTGGTTATGAATGTTATAAACACAGAACTGTCATCACCTCTGGCACACTCCAGCTTCACCCATCCATGAAGTTCACACTGGTAGCTTGTTAGACATAAATAGTGTGAAAGACACTCAATCTCAGTGTGACTAAACCCTTATCACCTCAATCATGAGAGAATTCTTTCTGTCTTTATTATTTAGGTGGAATTTTTCCTGCACCTGTAATTACTTCTTTTTTTTCATATTGAATAGACACTCCTTCATCAGGCATATATTTCTTCCATGCAAACTTCAAATAAATCTAGTTTTCATGCCAATCTACAATAAAATCATTTTCATATTATACGTTTTTTTTTTTTTTTTTTTTTGGCAGAATGGTTTAATGTGATAAAACTTCCCCAAATTCTCATTGCTTGTAGCTTTGTGACCTTGGGCAAGTCACTATCTCTGTGGGCTCTCTGTTTCTTCATTTTTTAAATTTTAATCTTTATTGTATTTTTTCCATTACCTTATACCACCCTCCCCCAGAAATCACAACACTGTTGTCTATGTCCATGAGTCTTTTTTCCTTTTTGCTCAATCCCTCCACCCCCTAACCTCTCCCACTGCAGCTGTCATTCTGCTTTCCATCTATGAGCCTGTTCCCATTTTCCTTGTTAGTTCAGTCTGTTTATTAGATTCCACATGTGAGTGAAATCATATAGTATTTGTCTTTCTCTGGCTGGCTTATTTCACTTAGCGTAACATCCTCCAGATCCATCCATACTGTTACAAAGGGTAAAATTTTCTACTTTTTACACCCAAGTATTATTCCATTGTGTTATCTATTCATCTACTGATGTACACTTGGGCTGCTTCCATATCTTGGTGATTTTCAATAATGCTGCAATGAACATAGGGGTGCATATGTTCTTTTAAATTAGTGTTTTGGTTTCCTTCAGATGTATTCCCAGAAGTGGGATAGCTGGATAGAAAGGCAGATCCATTTTTAATTTCTTTAGGTATTTCCATACTGCTTTCCACAATGGCTGCATAAATCTGCATTCCCAACAGTGCAAAAGGGTTCCCCTTTCTCCACATCATTGTCAGCACTTATTGCTTGTTGATTTAGTGATGATAACCATTCTGACAGGTGTGAGTTGATATCTCCTTGTGGTTTTAATTTGCATTTCTCTGATGATTAGTGAGATTGAGCATATTTTCATATGTCGATTGGCCATCTGTATGTCTTCTTTGGATAAGTGTCAATTCAGGTTCTTTGCTCAGTTTTTAATTGTTTTGTTTTGTTTTGCTTTGTTTGTTTGGTGTTGAGTTTTATACGTCCTTTATAAAGAACTCACAAATTCAAGAAGAAATTTGGGATATTAACCCCTTATATTTTTATAAAGTCTTGTTTAACACAAAGAAAATGATAGAAAAAGGTATACTATCTAAATAGTAGTATATTAACATTCATATATCTACATTCAGTAGGTATTTCCTTTTATCTACTGTGTATAAAGAATTAGAGCTTTTGCCATACTTTGCATAGGGAAATATATTTTTGAGATTTCAAAGTATTTTTTCTTCTATATAGGCCATAAACCTTTGTTTTCAAAAATTAGGCAATAGAAAAATAGAAAATGTTCTAAAAGTAACACTTGCACTAAGTTATTCATAAAGATTCAAATGCAATAGAGCATGTTATAAATCACCTTGCAATTCAATAATCCAGTTATTTAGTAAGTCAAATCAGGAACTCTAAAAAGGAAAGTTTCAAACATAGGATTTACTATAATAATGACAACATTAAACAGAGATGCCTTTCTTTACTGAGTCTTGTTTTTATTTCTCAATATTCTAAGAAAGGTCTAAAAATGGCAATTAACAAACAGAGAACCTTTCAGCTGGTATATCCTTACAAACATAGCACAAAGTGGTAGATAAAAGCTACAAGTTATGTTTTTGAGACAGAAAACATTACAATACAGGGCAGCAACTATAATGGTGTAAGTGATTCTGTCATATTAAGTAGGTACTTCAGTTGCTAGTACTCATTTTACTCATCTGTAAAGATAGGTGGATGATAATTCTAACCTATTTTTTGGGTGGCAGGGTACAAACATATATAAAGTAAAATATTTTAAGCACAGTTTCTGACAGCAAGTATTTCATAAATATTACTATTAATATAGCATTAGGATATGATGCTACAATATTTTTACTATTAATTTTAGAATTTGTAGTCACTCTTCCATTCATCAAAACACATATAACTATTTCCCATTTTCAAATCTCTAACGTGTTATTTCCCATTATCACAATGATCTGGTTCTTGTTCAAATTTCAATAATTCTTTATTATATTTGTATGCATTGATTGATTTTTTATTAAATGTGTTAAAATCATTATTTAAAGTTTACTTTGATGCCCAAATTGTCCAAGATTTGGCCAGTGAGCGTGCATGAGAATGGATTCCACCCTCTTCTTGATTAAGCTCTGACTCCCTGTTCCAAGCCTTAAGTTCCCTCATCCCCCACATTTGTTTTTATCTGACTGTCTAATGGCTTTACATCTTAATTGTTCAGGAAGAGATGAGTTGAGGAGAGAAGATAAAAGAGAAATGATCAAAGAAAATGCAATGAGGAGAAAATAGAAGTGATCACTGCTATAATTTTGATAACAAATAGACAATGAAAAACATTTCCAATGTGACATATTCACAGAGACATTATTTATATTAACTTGTCATGACCAAACTCTCAAGACTATTATCTAAATATGTATTTAAATATGTCATTGACTACCACACATACTACATAAAATGTCAGTTTTGTGTTCTCAATTTATTACCCCTAAAATGTTATGTCTTATTAAATTGCTTTGTGGAGGTTTCTTTTCTTTTTTCCATTATACAGGGTGTGGCAAAAGTAGGTTTACAGCTGTGAGCAGGCAAAACTGTTTATTCTTGTATTATTATTTAACTATTGTATTATTTTATATATGAACAACTACAAACCTACTTTGCCCCACCCTGTATTTTCAGAGTTTTGTATCTTTTGTTCAATATAATTTGTTATTTATGGTCCTTTTAGAGAATGCCTGGCATGTCACCTTATTAAAGAAGGTGTTGAACTATTATTTATTTTTCCATGTATAATGTACACATTTTGGCTGAGATTTTTTAGGGAAAAATGAGGATGTGCAGTATACCTGTATAATGATTGCATACTGTGGGTATAATAATCCCATGTATAATATGTACAGAAACATGGGTGTGCATTATACACAGCAAAATACAAGGTAATTCTCTATAGAGAATGGGAAGAATGTGGTTTAGAAGATGAGAAGTTAGATTGTCTCCTGGTCAATGCAAAGTTCAGAGATACTTCCAGACATGTCAAATACTAGGGATGGAAGTCTATAGATCATTACTCAGAATCAATTTTTAATAAAACTTCCTATTAGATTTAGTTTTAGGAACTAAAAGATCAGGAACTTTTCTATTTACCAATTTATTAATGACAGCCATTCTGACAGTTGTGAAGTGGTTATCTCATTGTGGTTTTAATTTGCATCTCTCTAGTGGGAGTGATGTTGAGCATTTTTTCATGCACCTATGGGTACTCTCTCTGCATGTCCTCCTTGGAGAACTGTCTGGCCAGGTCCTTTGCCCATTGTTTAATTGGATTGTCTGTTGTCCTGGTGTGTAGTCATGTGAGTCCTTCACATATTTTGGAGATCAAATCCTTGTCTGAGGTGTCATTGCCAGATATGTTTTCCCATATGGTTTGTTCCCTTTCCACTTTGTCAATGTTTTCTTTAGCTGCACAGAAGCTTTTAGTTTAATGTAGTCCCATTTGTTTATTCTTTCCTTTATACCCCTTGCCTTAGGGGATGTATTGGTGAAAACATTGTTGCATGGAATATCTGAAATGTTCCTGCCTATGTAGTACAATTATGCAATGGAATACTATACAGCAGAAAGTAAGAAGGAACTACTACCCTTCAAGACAGCATGGGTGGAAACAGAGAGCATTATGCTAAGTGAAATAAGCCAGGGTGGTGAAAGAAAAATATTATATGCTGTCACCTATAAGTGGAACCTAATCAACAACAACAACAACAACAAGCAAAATAGAACCAGGGACTTGGAAATAAAGAACAAAGTGACAGTGACCAGAAGGGGAGGGGACAGGGATAATAGGGGAAAGAGGGGGAAGGGGCAATCAAAGGAACATGAATAGAGGAGTCATGAGCACAGACAAAGGATGGGGACTGACTGTGGGGAGGGCAGGGCAGGGGAGATCAAAGGGGGAAAAGGCAGGACAACCATAATTGAGCAATAAATAAATAAATAAAAAATTTAAAAAGAACTTTTCTCTTTACCCCAAAGCACCATAGGTTGAATTCTAATATTGCAATATTTAAAGGTTTCTTATTTCTTTCTAAATTGGCATGTATTATGAAAATAGGATATATTGTAAAGGGGTCTTCAATATGACATCAAATCTTTCTACCTGGTGGGTCTGTACTACTTATATACAACAAACAAAAATTATATCTGCATCTAACCCAACCTGAAACATGTACATATCTGAAGTACTTGAAATATTTTTTTGTGCTTAGCAATATCAACTAAAGGTTGGGAAAATTCTAATTATCTGGTTCAAATTACTTAAAGTAATTTCTTGATGATATTCTGAACCTTAAGTTTTATAGCATATCTTGCAACAAAGTAATTGTGCAATTAATAATTCATTTATTACTCCTCATATAAAATAAAATTTGCTTTTACTATAAAATAATGTGTTTCTTCCAGTAGTTTAAAGTGCATATTAATAATATATGTGTATATCATGGGATAAAACAGCAAAATGATCTCCTTAGTAAAAAAATTGTTAGAATAATGAAATATAATTGCTCTTTCTTTGTATAAATATAAAATTAATATATACAGCTTGACTATCAAAACTACTGGCTTAGGTTTTGAAAAATATGTAATTTTATTTTGTTTTTTTGATATAATAAAGTTGTTCATTCAAGTACCCATTAAGACAATAAAAAAGAAAGCCATATTGGGACCATATGTTTATAATACATATATCTAACTATTGACTAATATTAATTAGAAATGCTTAAATATCAATAATTTTTGAAAAAATACTTACAAATTTAAATACATATCTTACAAAAGAGGAAAAGGAAATTTATTGTAAACTTTAAAAATTGTTTCATCACCAACACATAGCAGAGAAATACAAATCAAAACCATATTGAATTACCACCATATACTTACAAGAAGGAGTGCAATTTTTAAAGTTAATATTATTATTCCTTGACAGTCAACTATAAAAACAAATAACTCTGATGGCAATGTGCATTGATACAATTTGGGGGGAAACTAGTTAGCCATATCTACCTACTAAAATTTTAACTGATCCTATGATTAAAAATAATTCTTATCAGAATAGATATAAGAATATTCTAAACAACATTCTTTATTTTTAAACACTTTATTTATCTATCTTTAGAGGGGAAGGGAAGGAGAGAGGGAGAGAGGGAGAGAAATATCAATGCATGGCTGCCTCTTGTGTGTCCCTTGCCGGGAACTGGCCTGCAACCCACACATGCACCCAGACTGGGAATCGAACCGTGATCCTTTGGTTCACAGGCCCGCACTCAATCCACTGAGCTATACTAGCCAGGGCCTAAACAACATTCTTCATAACAGCCTGAAGTAGAAACAACTCACATCTCCATCAGCACTAGAATGAATCAATAAATTTATATAGTATATATGTGTATATATATACACATACATATATTCACATAATTATATATTTATATATGACATGTATATGTACAGATATATGGATATATGATCTATATTAATATATACATAAACATATATAAGGTATACCAGTTATTACATATTGATACATAGCTATAGAAGTAGATACATGATCAATGAATAACATACAGCAATGAGAATAAAAAAGATAATGCTACATGCAAAAACATTGATGAGTTTCAAAAAACATAATGTTGAGTGAAAAATCCAGAAATTACAATTTTACAAAGCGAATCTACAATGATAAATGTCATCATATAACTGACCTTTGGGGTGTAGTGACTCTATGGAATAATAGGATAACTAGAAGTATTAGAAATATTCTATATCTTGAACTGACTGCTGGTTAAAGATATTTGTTTAATTTGTGAAAATTTGAACTATAATCATGATATAGTCAATAAAACATTTATATTAAAATATCCCCATCACAGCTTTCTAAATTATAAGATTCCAGGCTTTTTTTTTTTTTTATTAGTACAGCCCTTATCACAACTAGTAGTATAAAAAGTTTCCTACAGGTAATCTTACCAAACTCCACTGTAAAAAGAAAAAGAAAAAGAAGGCCTCAAAAGATGACATGACTGGTACATATTGAGGCAGGACAAGGTCTAAGAGCCTGAACTCAAATCTAAGCCTCCTAATTCCTGAGCTCATTCTATTTCATTAGGACACTTATTCATTCAACATTTTTTTTAAATTTAATAAATGTTCTTTTATTATTTATGAAACTTCTTGTACTCCCCACTACACAATGCCAACTATCTAATGACAATTTATTAATCTATGATGAGAAATAAATAATATGGATCACATGTATGTCAAATTGCCTTATTTCTTTTCTTCATTTAGTGCATAAAAATAGATTATTGCAGTACTTGATGGCCACATAATCTCAATATGGGGACATATGAATCCCTACATATGCTAAGCATCTTCCAGGTATTATAGATAATACTTGATAAATTACCCACTCTTTCCTGACAGTATATAACAGGAGCTTGAAACATTTAATTCAAGAATAATTTGTAATGCGTCATGCTCTCATTTGACATAGACCTTTATCTATAAAGTCATATTGCTATAAAATAGTATGGAGCTACAGGTAAAGCACAAATTGCCAAAGACTTCCACTCTGGTCATTTAATGGTCTTCCTCATATACTTAGGGTACCTAGCTAACTGAAGTTTCCTTCACCTTCTCCAGCAAGAGATCACAAGTATTCTGTGGTTTTTGCATACTTACTCTGTTACACATGTACAGGAAATGTGATATTGTTGCTGTGTTTAGGCTCTATAGAAACCTTAAGCAAATGGAATATAACTATATTTGACATTTAAACTCAGTATTGATATCTGTGCAGGCTTCTGGGCACAGTGACATGAGCAAACCAGTAAGATGAGAGCAGAGGAAAAATGTTAATTTCAAATGAGGTGTTAATTTATGTTGTGGATTGAATGTTTGTGTTTCCTCAACATTCTTATGTTGAAAGCCTACCATTCACTGTGGTGGTATTAGGAGGTCAGAATTAGATGAGATGATGAGGGTGGAACCATCATGATGTAATTAGTTCCCTTGTAGGAAAAGACAAAAAAAGAGAATTTTCTTCCTCTCTCTGAAGGACTAGATGAGAAAATCACCATTTACAAACTAAGAAGAGACTGTCCACAGACACCAGATCTGCTGACCCCTTGATCTTGAACATCCCAGCTCCCATAACTAGAAAATATCTCTTTACTGTTTAAACCACCCTGCCTAATCCGTTATAGCAGCTGATCTGACAAAAAAAAAAAAAAAAAAAAAAAAACTATCTCATCTGAAATGAATTCTATCAGCTTTTATTTCATAAATTGAACAGAGCCTGAACATATTCTCGACCTAAAATATATATACCCTATTCAGGACTTGTTGAACTTAGTACAATTGATATCATTTCCTTTCTTCTTTTTAAACTATTTTCCTAATATTCTTACAATTAATACTTGGATTTTATGAGATCGTTTAAATAGCATGATTAACATTTACCACTGGCCCTCTAGTCATCTGAAACCTTCTATAGCTGTAGGAAATGGCCACTTGCATCCTAGATGTGACAGGTAAAAGAATAAATTCTGGGTTGTTACTGAACCTGGTCAAAGGATTGAAAACATATTACTACTCTATGTCCAGAGGAAGAGAATTATCTCCAGAGAAGTGCTCTTGTCAGAAATGAATCAAATAAATGCTTTGCCTTACTGAACTCAGAGGAAAGGAGATTTTTAATAATATCAACATTAACTTACTATTTAGTTGAATAAATAATAAAAACACTTGTCCCTTCTTCCTTAATTCTGTTTTCAACAATGACAACATAACCCAATTTACAGCTCTTTGGACTTGATGTGGTGGTGAAATGCAGATGAATCCATGAAGTTAGAAAACATAGCATTGCAAAACAAGCCTCATTTTATAAGTTGATTCTGTCTGACACCGAAAGATATTTTGAAAGTAGTCTCTCTCTTTCAACTCTCAGTTCCTTCTACCCCATTCTATTTAAGACTTTGTGCAACTTTAAACGTTCCATTTCCTGAATTATATTGTGGGGTTTTAATTTAGTCCCTTACAGTTTGAGATCTCAGAAACAAAGCTGTTTTCAATAATTCCTCTGAAAACTCTGCTTGAATAAGAAACAAACAAAAATATAAATATTCATTTATAGATAGACTATATCTAGTGATTGTTTAAAATAAAAATTATATTTTATAATTTGATGCATTAACATTAATTAAGGAGCTTCTTCACTATGAGGACATAAACCTTTTATAAAATGGGTCAGAATGTACATGTTGAGTAATAATAGAAAATAAATTAAAAACAAGCCTTTGTATTATGCAAATTCTTTCATCTTGATAACTATATTTTCTGACTAATGTATGCAAATTAGAGAAAAGCAGGGTAAACTATTTTCTGTGAGACAAACTAAAAATTTATGTCCTTTTTTTAGCTTTAAAAACATGATTTTATTCTATGAAAGTAATGACAATAAAAGTAACAATGCTTTATTTTTTCACCTTTTATTGTTGTTCAAGTACAGTTGTCTCCATTCACCCCCACACCCCCACCCCGGTCATCCCCACTTCCCATTCTCCTTTTTAAGAGAATTATTAAGTACATAACCCTCAATTAATACTATATCCTCTAAAAGTCACTTGTGAACAGTTCAATGGAATAATTTCCACAACATCACTTTATAAATATTTTGATTAAATTTTAAAAATTGTTTTTATTATTTTAATATTTAATTGAAACATACCCAGACTATGACATTTACATAATTCCAGTTTTACCAGGACTACTCCTAGCTCAAGATCCAAAAGTTTATCTACTGGTAAACTGTTTTTAAGAACCATTATTTTCTAGGTGGAAAGGAAGCATTTTTTTAAATGTGTAAACACCTAACATATCTTAGTACAATGAAGATTTTAGCATATGTGTCACAAATTGAGTTGATTTGAATTAAACATGAAATAATGTTCCATAATATATATACACACAAAACCACTCATATACGTAATATGTATTATATATTATAGTCTTCAATTATATTTACAATATGCATATCTCCTTTATAATATTTTATATTTTGTTTAATGTTTCAACACTATATAATGTAAAATTTGCCACATCAATACACAGAGGTACAACTCATTGTTTTAATAACCTGCATAAAGTTCCATATAATAGATATATTAATTTATTTAGCCAGTATTTTCTTTGATATATGTTTTATAAATGCATATTTTATTTTTAATATATTTTATTGATTATGCCATTACAGTTATCCCATTTCTCCCCCATCATTCCCCTCCACCCTGCACACCCCCTGCAACCTACATTCACCCCCTTTAGTTCATGTCCATGTATCATAAGTTCTTTAGCTTCTACATTTCCCACACTGTTCTTGCCTTCCCCCTGTCTATTTTCTACCTACCATCTATGCTACTTGTTCTATGTACCTTTTCCCCCTCTCTCCTCCTCCCACTCCCCTGTTGACAACCCTCCATGTGATCTCCATTTCTGTGTTTCTGTTTTTGTTCTACTTGTTTGCTTAGTTTGTTCTGTTTTAGGTATGGTTGTTAATATCTGTGAGTTTGCTGTCTTTTTACTGTCCTATTTTTTATCTTCTTTTTCTTAGGTAAGTCCCTTTAACATTTCATGTAATAAAGGCTTGATGATGACAAACTCCTTTAACTTGACCTTATCTGAGAAGCACTTTATCTTCCCTTCCATTCTAAATGACAGCTTTGCTGGATAGAGCAATCTTGGATACAGGTCTTTGACTTTCATGATTTGGAATACCTCTTTCCAGCCCCTTCTTGCCTGGAAGGTCTCTTTTGAGAAATCAACTGACAGTCTGAGGGGAACTCCTTTGTAGGTGACTGTCCCCTTATCCCTTGCTGCTTCTAGAATTCTCTCCTTCATTTTAATCTTGGCTGATGTAA